>PVKB01004359.1:0-146565 GCA_004027205.1 Ctenodactylus gundi | reverse complement strand
AGCAATGTGGACCCTATCAGATGATTAGGCTTGATGTAAGAATTGGGGGTGGGGGCTCTCACCTGATGGTCTGTAATTTATTTGTAGGAATCAAGTCCATTTGCTGAGGTAGAGAAGAAGGTGAAGGGTGAGGGGCTTCGGCAGAGTGAGGAATATTAAAAATGGCTTCCTTAGCATCTAACTGAGCGAACAGAGAAACGGAAAACTTAGAGATGGTATTGAAGACATCATGGAGGCAGGAACTGTGAGTCTGTAGTATCACTGCCATGCACTGCCCTATAATCTTGGACACAGGGGTGTCCCCAGCTCAGTTGTATCTATCCAAAAGTGAAAATGAGTGTCTGAGGCAGCAAGTTCGAGGATCAAAGGAACCAGAGATACCAGTAAGAGATGGCTGATGTGGTGGGTAGGCCTTTGTGAGAAGACAGAGAACAGCAACAGCAAGACGAGCCAAAAGACGAGACAAGTTCAGTCACTGTCAATTCCTGTTTGTTCAGCACAACTCTGCAACTGCCTCAGAGGAGGGAAGAACTCACACACTCATTCTTTTCACTCATCTAGCAAAAGAGCTGGCCCACAGTGGGAGCAGGGGGAGCTTTTTCAAATGAGAAAATGAATAAACCAATTAAAAATGTTGCCCCTTTGATTTTAAAATCAAAATGATCCATAGAGAATGTCTAGAGATTTAGACATGACACATCAGAAAATGAGATCATATGTTTCATTTTGATTGAGTTAAATTGAACAAGAAGGATAAAAATATCCTTGGTATATGACAATGTAATATATTAAAAATATACTGCATTTTGCTTCTAAGGGAGATTCTGTTAAGCATAATTATTTCTAATCTGCTACTGATGTTATAGGCTATCTACATTGCATCACAAAATATTTTAACCTGATATTAATGCCATAGGTTATCTATATTATATCATAAAATATATAATTAGATAAATATTCTCAAGGCATAAATTTTGAGCTAATAAACCTTTTCCTCCAATGCTGTTTTCCTCTAAGGAACTGGGAATCGAATGTCATACTATGCAAGAAATCTCAGCCTGGTGTGGATGTGAGCCAGATGTCTTTCAGCCCCATGAACTGGCACCAGCTGTGCTTATCAAGCCCAAGTACAGTGAGCGTGTGGACCATTGAAAAAAATAACCAGGAGCATTATTTGAAAGAAAAGTAGGAAGCTCTGTTACTACACAACAACTAAGTAGTGGTCTTTGTTTGCATTCATGTAATGTGTTTGGTCATACTGGGTAAATTAAGTGGCCCTGTAAGCACACAATACATGCATACAGAGAACTTCTCTGCTATTACAGCATTTTCCTACAAACAGTGTTACCTTGGAGTGGCTGTTTGCCTTTCAAAGAGATTCTCTTTGATTTGGTTTCCCATAATTCATTGTGTAAAATTTGATTAGTTCTTACTGTTTTCAGCTTTGCGTAAAAGGATATTTATAACTTTGTGCTCCTGTTTTTCTGATGCCCTATTTAAATCTCAAGAATACAAACCTGTATCTTATAGAATGCGTGTACAGATTACAGGATACATTCAACCACCTTATCCACAAACCAAAGAGCGAATTACATAGAGTGGAGTCAGAAGAGTTGTTTGTTTAAAAAGAAATGGTTCAAAGAGAAACACTGGAACAAATTGTTAACAAAGGCAGTCATTGATGGTTAAGGGTGTCTGCCCAGAAAGTTTCAAGACTCATCGTGGCACTGAGCTGGCGTTTTTTTTCAGTCTATTCCATTGAGTCAAAGACCGGGAGAGGCTAAACAAGCCTATTCTTAAAATTGTAAAATTAGAAAAAATTTCCTTGTGAGATGTAAAGCCAGTAAAAGTTTTCAAGCTGAGATCCCCAGGAAAAGGACTTCTCTCAGCTCAATAGTCTTTGTGTCTCAAGTTCATTTTTGCAAGAACACATTGAACAGTCAAAGCTATCTCTATCAGAATCTCTCGATAAAGTGGTTATGTCTTTATTGTATCCTTGTCAGGATACGCAACTCATTTATTGTCCCCAGTTCCTCCCTTATTCCTCTCAAATATTTTGAATGTGGACTTCATATGATTTTTCTGTAAGCAAATTAAATGGAAGACACAGTTCATGAATTGTCCTGATTCATGAAGGAGGCAGAATTCAAAACCTTATGTTTAGTAGTAGGTACTCTGTTTAAGCAAACTTTTTTAGTCTATCATTAATTGTCATTAATAAAACATAAGCAAGGAAGTTTAAAATTAAGTTCATGAGGTCATGAATTCTCCAAGCTCATCTTCAAAACCATATTATAGGGCTGGCTACACACACAGAGAGGATAATATGGTTATTTGAAAATTTGACAGTGAATTCTTGATATCAGAGGTTGGGATAGCTGAATACAACCTATACATATACTATGTTTGCCATAATGTTTTTTGAGTTACTTCCCAAAATTCTTAAATTTGAGACATTTCTCATAAATACTCAGATTACAATATTCCCTTCAGATTTTGGAACCAAAATTCTCATAGTCAACAACACTTTTGGTTAGAACTGAGTGGTGCCTGTCCTTTACCAGCAGTAAGTTGCCTATCTGATCTCCATCAGTATTTTGTATTTACAGTTTCTACTTTCAATGTTAACTTTGGAACATTTTTATAAACCTTTTATACTTAATTTATTACTACATAACTTGTCATTTTATTACATATTAGATGTATTCAACCTACTATTTAGTCTTTCATCTTATGTGCATTTGTGTTGTAACACCTCCTTCCTCACTGGACCAGTGATCAGTTTCTGTTAATGTCCTTGTTCCGATGTCTCCTTTTCTACAGGTTGATAAAACTACCTCTGGAAGATGGAACATTTTTTAATGAAACAGATATGCTTTTTCCCCAGTCGTTGCCCAGAGATCCCATCTATGGGCCTGTGCTGCCACTGTCAGCCATTGCCGGGCTAGTAGGAGAAGAGGCGGAAACTTTCAGGGTAAGTCCCTATGGCCTAACAGGTGGCCACCTAGAAAATGAGATCTCTCTTTTACTGTTATCAGACATGCAGTCAAAGGAAGGTCATTATTGTGGTTTGGATCTGGAGTGTCCCCCAAAAGTCTCATGTATTTAAATGTTATAGATTGTCTATGGAACCATGTATTATTGGTAGATGGGGGTATAGTTTGGAGGGGTGGACTACAGTCATGTAAATTGGATTAATGGCTTGTGGTGGGGGTTTATCACACCTTCCACACCTGGATCCAGGAGGGCAGATCACTGGGAGGAGACCTGGAAGGATTTATAAGCTGCTTCCTGCCTTCCTTGGAGGACTAGGACTAAAATCAACTAGTCTCAACTTGCCTTCCTGTTCGTGATGTCGTGAGAAGCTGCCTCCACCTCTCTCTCTCTGCCATGTACTTTGATTGCTGCCGGCTGCCCATGAATAGACTGTGACCTGAAACTGTGAGCTAAGATAAACCTTTCCTCTCCTCAATTTGTGGATGCCGGGTATTGAGTCATAGCAATGGAAAAGTAACTGAGACAGTCAGTCATCCTGTTAACACTTTTAATACAGAAAAGCTATGGAGCTTGCAAGAGACAGGGACTCTAGAGTTTTGAGTTTGATCGACTGGAAAGATGATGGCAGAAATGGAGAGCCCAGCTGTGATTTTGATTTTGGAGACACTGAAGTTGTGGTGCAGCAAAGACATGCAGCTGGAGAGGGTGGGTGGAAGTCCCAGCATCAGGGAGAGGAGGACACAGACGTTGGTGTCACTCTTACAGAAATCACATGGGAGCACCAAGAGGGGTGTGTTCAGTCAGCAGAGAAAGGAAGCAGGCAGAGAAGAGAGCCAGAGGGGAAGCAGATCGCTAGAGTCAGGAGGAAAACAGGAAGGCACGGTCCCAGAAAGAGAAGCAAACACGGAAGAGGGTCACAGAGAAGGGTGGAGGGAAGTTTTAAAAGGAGTTTGTCAAGTTACACCCCCATTTATTTCTTCATTCAGCAGATATTTGCCAAGCTCCCTCTATACCATAGACATTGCTTTAGGCAGTGGTGACCACAGGTGACTAAGCAAGCAGAACCATCTCAAATGGGACCTCCTGGCCAGGGCAGCAGGGCTGGCCACACACACGGAGAGAGACATGAAATCACAGGAAACTGTGATGGTTATGGTAACAGAATCAATGAGGATCGGAAGTGGGTGGCAAGGAAAGGGTGGCTGTACCCAAGGAAGGCCTTTGCTGCTGCCCAGGGTGGCTCAGAGGCTGAGGCAGGAGGATCACAAGTTTGGGCCCAGCCTGGGAAACTAAGTGACTCAATGCGAACCTGCTTTAAAATAAAAAATAAATAAATAAAAAGGACTGGGGACACAGCTTAGCGTGAAGATGCTGAATTCGGTACACACACACACACACACACACACACACACACACACACACACCGTGCAGTGGTCCCTAACCCTTTTGTTACCAGGGACAGGTTTTGTGAAGGAGTTTTTCCACAGGTGGGTTGGCAGGATTGAGGGATGGGTGGGGATGGAGATGGGACCAGCCACTCTGCCTCAGGAGCCATCAGGCATGTGGCTCTCATGGGAGCATGTGACCTGGATCCCTGGATGTGCGATTCACAGTAGGGCTCCTGCTGCGAGAATCTAATGCTGTTCTGACATATGCAGAGGTCAGGCGGTGCTGTGAGGAGAGGGGAGCGACTACAAATGCAGGTGAAGATTCGCTTGCTCAGCCTCTGCTCACTGCCTGGTTGCTAGCAGGCCACGGCTGGCACCAGTGTGTGGCCCCGGGGTGGGGGTGTCAGGGGACCCCGCTCTAGAGGGAGGTTTGAGCTGAGACTTGAAGCACATAGAGGCGGTCCCATGTTGCAAGCGCGGCAGTGTTCCAGGTGGAGGGAACTGCATTTGTGAAGGGGAGGAAGAGATTGTGTCATACCTGAGAGAATGGGAAAAGTCCCGTCCTGCTGGAGCGTGGTAAATGAGGGCAGGTGATGAAGAGGGGAGGGGGGACAGGTGAGGTGCGGGATGGTGATGCTCAAGACAGATGTAGGCTGCAAGGAGTGGCACTGGGCCCTAAGCAGAGGGTGCGCAGGTGGATGTTCTCAAATGGCTTTGGACCACTGAAGAAAGTGAAGCTGTGAGCCTTGAAAATGACTCAGTGTGCCAGCTGTTTTATTGGAAAATCTCTGTCATAAGGAAGAAAAATATTCATGCCCCCTTATTTCTTCTTATAAATACCAATAATTCAGCTGTTTAAATTAGGGAAGTGCCACACCAAGCCACACGGGGGCAGCAAAGTCAAAACAAATAGATGGGCCACCAAGGTTTCTAACTTGTTTCTGTGTATAGTTATTGGTGTCCCAAACCCCCAAATTCTGTGTCACATCTGTTTTTCCTGCAGTAAATTTCTCTAAGAGCCTCTGTCTTTCACATGGGACACCAACATGATAAATCTCCATGAAACATTTAAAATGAAGCAATCGTTCATATCATTTGAAAAATGCTGTGGGACGTACCTTTAATGCTTAACTCTAGAGTATTAGCATTTAAGTATTCATTTGATCACTTTATTTCATAGGGTTTTTGAAATCAATGCATGTTAAGCTTTTTATGAAAACAGAAATTTAGTGTTATTTAATAGCTCTAAATCACATGGAGAATATTTATGAAGGCATGTACTGTGCATTTAAATTAGAAATTGTCTCAGTATTTTTATTTGTCTTATAGCTAAATTAAGGAAGAACTATGGCTAGACATTGATTAATATTTGTACAAGTGAAACATACCCAAAAATTGATAATTGATCTTAAATATCTTGCTTTCTTGCTTTCATCCCTTCCTTTAAATGTCTTTTTTGTTTGTTTGTTTTAGACACAGTCTTATTCTGTCATCCAGTTTGGTCCTAAACTCATTGTAGCAGCCCAGGCTGGTCTCATAATCATGACAACCCTCCTGTCTCAGCTTCCCAATTGCTAGGGTTACGGGCATGTGCCACCGTACCCAGCTTATATAGTATCAAACCCAGTAATCAAACCAAGGGCCTTGGACTCACTAGGCAAGCTCTCTAACCACTGAGCTACACCCTCAGTCCCTGAATGTCATTCCTTAAGCCCTGGGTACCAATGACAAAAAAAAAAAAAGAAAAGAAAAGAAAAGAAATCAGTAATGACTCAATTTCAGTAAGACTCTTAAAGAATGGAAATCTTTGGATTTTTACAAGATTACAAACATTACATAATCCCGTCATCTTTGTTGTAGTGAATGCTGGAAAGGCACGGTATAGGCCTTTAAATAACCCTGACTAATGTGATGCACCTTATTTAGGGAATTAGAAACACATCCAGTTGCAGCATGGGGAGGCGTCAGAGGCAGATGCTATTTGGGCAGAAATTGAGTCCAAGATAATGAATTTAATCGCAAGGGTTCAGTTTTCTTTTTTCTATATATGTATCCCTTTTAAAAAACAGAAGTTGCTAAATAGGAATCTCTTATAAATGCAATTATTCTAAAACATTTTAGAAAAATATATCTTCTAAAGTAGTGTTAAAACAGACTCCAATTTTCCATGTGTGGTCTTGAAGTAATAAAGATGTTTTTTATGATCCTGGAGAGCACAAAAAGGTTGTGTGTTGATGAATATTTTAAAACCTAATTGACACCTTTTAAAACTTTCAGGATATTCATAAGTGAAAGTTGCTATATCGACTTACATAAGCCATATAACATCACATTTATTTTTAAATAACATCAGATGTATTTGTTAATAAAATAAAATAATAAGTCCAGGTTGATCTTAAAAGAAAATCCACATATAATACGAGTTTAACATATCAATGTCAGGAAATTGCAATTTTAACCCTGTTTCTTACACACAGATTCATTGGTATTGGGAAAATCAAATTGGTAGTGGGTATTTTATTTTTTGTTGGTTTGCATTTGCTTTTTAAGTTAAATCTATTGCCACATTAATAAGAGTCTGTCTTTTTTTAATTTGCAGTGTAAGGGATAGGTGTCATGAAGGGAACTCGAGAAACTTTTAAATAATAGTGACTCAATGAAGAACTTTTTTCCATATGAGTCAAATCTCAGTGAGACACCACAAAAATGTCACTAGTTGGCAGAAAGTTAATCTTTTGAACAGTTTTAGTTTACCAACTGACCAGATGGTTATTTGAGTATTTATATCCTAACTGTCCAAGACTTTGAGGGCATGAGACAGCCAGATCATATAATTCAAGTCAATCTGTGTGCTTCTGGGGACTCAGTCACAGTTCTGGTTTCATCCTTTCACAATGGTGACCTGCTCCAGAACCAGGAGAGTGGAGTGCTGATGAAAATCTTGGCCTCAAAGGTGATTTAACCAAAGACTTTCTTAGATCCAAGGTACCAAATAGAAATGTCCTCTAAAAGACAGTTTAGACGATATAATTCAAATTTTTCATGAGAATCTATAAAAATGGAAGAGCTCTGAATATGTTGCTAGGAACACCTTATTTGTTACTTATTGATTTGAAATGTAGAGGGTAAAGTGGAGCAGAGACATTCACGTAGCGACTGGAACATGGCAAAACCAGTGAAACTTATGGGTGACCAAGTCGTTGGTTTCTTCTTGACAACTGTTCTGGTGGGGTGTTTGGCTCTTAACCATGGTTGTTGTCTTAACACAAGGTTTTTATTCTTTTTCAAAGCCAAAAGATGACCTGTATTCCTCACTGCACCCGACTAAGCATTGTTGGACTCCAACAAGTGACCTGTATGTTGGCTGTGAAGAGGGTCATCTTTTACTGATTAATGGAGAAACCTTGAAAGTGACAGTGCTTCACAAGATAGAGCAGATGCCATTGGCAGGTGAGGACTGCTCTGCACATGTTCCCGGAGGGTTAGCCATGGGTGTTAGTTTGGTATACTTAATGAGGGACATTTGGTTCCCTATTTTCCTCTTTTCTTGGTGACATCTTTGACTCCTCCTGCTACTCTATCTTCTAGTTATTTACAAAGCCCTATGGATACTCCTTAGGGCTAGCCACTGTTGATTACTATATTCCTGTCATTCTGCTGCCACTTTATGTGCATATCTCATATAATCCTCACAAACTATAAGGAGGTGTATCTTAATTTTCATGACATGGATGAAGTTAAGAAATATGCTGAAACTGACAGAAGCCGTAGAGCTGACCCTTGAACCTGGTGGCTATAATACCTCAGAGTCCACCTTCTTAGCGTCTCATCAGTCCTCTCCCACCCCGTGCTGTCCTACTTAGTCAGCTAATCACGCCGTCTAGGGCTTTTTACTCTCTCGCCTGTTTTCTCCATGAAGTCCATCTCTTTTAATTCCAGATGCAATCTTGAAAATTACCTTTTTGTTGCTGGTTAGAATTTTGAAGAGAACCTGTTTTTCCCCCATTTTATTGATATGTATAAGTGCAAAATTTAAGGTTTACAATGAAGTTGAGCATTTTGTGCACCTACATATCTTGTCAAGGTGACAAGGACTTTCCCTCTCTCCTTTTGTCCCTCCCCCTACTCACCCCACCCTCTCTCCCCACCCTACCACTGTTTCACTTTGTTTTTCGTTTTAAGTTCCATAAGAGTTGTAGTCTGGGTCTCTCATATCAGAGAGACCATTCGATGTTTCACCTTCTGCTTCTGACTCACTTCGCTAAACTGTTTTATTCTCCCTTGAATCCGGTATCTCCTCCCGATGCCATCATCTGTGACCATTGTCTCTGGGGAGAGAACCTTGCGAGGGCAAGCTTCCCAGTCCTGCCTAACAGACTTCCAATTCCATTGCTCTTTGCATTCATACGTTGATTCTGTAACCACAGCAGGATGGATTGCACTGACCATGACCTACATCTGAGACTAACCAAGTGACCCTGCCTACCAAACTGCCCTTCTTAAGACCTTGTTTCAAATACAACTAAGGGCCATGCTGCCCTTATTTCCAGCCGCCTTTAACTTGATCCTAGGTACTCCCTTAGCATTGTTTCCTGCTACTTTCCATGACAAGTTTTCTCATCCAGTCAGTATTTCCTTCTGACATCTTACAGACATGCCTCCTGGCCCACTCACTTGTGTTTTTCCTCTCCGAATCTCCCAAGGCCTAGCTAAGATACCATCCCCAACTGCAGGTCCCTCACTCCCACCCTCCTCGGCTCCCTGACCACACCTCCTTGGTACCACTGCCTTCCCTTTGCTTAGACTGTGCCTTCCAGGCTTGCTTCACGCTCATCCAGAGTCTCATCAGCCATCTCAGTAGCTCTCTGCACTGTTAGGATTTTTCTGCTCAGTCTTTCCAGCCTCAGCTCCTCCCACTGGAACCTTTCAACATTTCTCATCAATGCAGCACTCTTTCAAAAGCCTGTCCACTGGCGTTTGTAGTTACCTTTGCCCAGGGTGCCTCTCTCTCCCTTGTCTGAAGTGTGATCTGCCTCCTGTGTGCAGCCCTCTCTAGCCTCTCCCCATCCATCAGGCACAGTGGTGAGGGGACCTTCTGGAATTCTGTCCTCATCCTCTTGCTGGGAACGCACTCTGTGATAGGACAATGGCCGACATGCATGCCTATCTCCTCAGTCATGACTCTCTGAAGTTATTCAGAGACTTCATTCTAAGGCTCTTTCTTTGCCTTCAAAATATTGTCCCAGATATCATCACTACAGAAAAAAATTGGCACCTCCATATGTTTGTAAAATGAGTTATAGAACAGTGATTCTCATTTCCTAACTTGTATCTTACTTTTCATGTATTTTACATAATTTTGTACTTAACCATAATTAGTCTTGTGTTGTTCATTATTTCCTTCCTTGATGATATTTCTTATGATCTTCATGGTATATTATAAATGCTTTCAAATACATATTTAGCAAGCCCCTATAATTCAGAAGACACTAAACAAGATGCATTAAAAGTTACATAAATGACAAATTCTTAGTTTCATAATTTCTATCTTCAAAGGACTTAGATTTGACTAAAGATGGTGAGTGAGCAAATAATTTTAACTAGAGAGATTAAGATTTTATTAGGACAGAGCTTCACAAAGTGCTGCAGAGATTCCAGATGAGGGAAAGTGTTCCTGTTAAGTCATTTTGAAGGTTGCAGTTGACCTGGCTTTTGAAGGGGGGCTTCACAGGTAGAAATGTAGGTAGGTGGAATATTTGGCTGTGGTATCTACATGGGTAAGAAAATATGGGAATGTTTAGAAACAAGAAGTGGTGCAGCTTACCTGAAGTACCAAGTGTTACAAGAGAGTAGTGGGACTAGAGGAACGTAGGAACCAGAGATGATCTTTCATGTCCAGCCAAGGCATTTAGCTATTATTAGGCAGACATCAACCCTTCCCCCCACCACCAAGTGGGGATGTACCTCTACTAGGTACATCTATGCTGCTTGTGTAGATCAGTTCCACCACAGTTCAGGAAAGCAAGTTCCTAGGAAGTGGTGGCTGTGAACAGCAAGCACCTGGGCAGTGCAAAGAAACATAAAATCCTGGACCTTGGTGGCAGTTGGATAGAAAAAGCAAGAATTACTGGGAGATGAGTAGTCTTTGCAGGAGGGGACAGTATGTTTCTTATTAGCTAGCTAACTGTCAAGCGTGAAGTATTCAGTAAACAAATAATTTGATGGATACCATCTGAGCCTTTGATTTTTGTAGTTCTCATTGTTTTCCTACATAAAAAGGTAATACTTTTTTTTTAATTTTTCTCCAAGGACAATATTTTATTAATAACAAATGTTCTTGTGGAATGTCTTTTTCTTTCACCTCCTTTATGTCCGTTGTGGTTTATTTACTGCTACAAATTTACATACCATAAAATGTGCAAACCTGAAGTCTATAGCTCAAAATAATATACTTTTGCTATGTTGGAATTTTTTTCCATCAGCCTCTACAGGCCACTAGTGATGCTTCCCTAAAAACAAAATGCATTTACTACATAATTCTATGTCTTAGTTACTTTTCCATTGCTGTGACATAATATCCACATCTACGAATTATGAGAAGTTTATTTTAGCTCACAGTTTCAGGAGGTCTCAGTCCAGTTGTGAGTGGCTAGTAAGGATGAGAAGAACAGCTGCTCACACATCTCAGGAGGAAGACTCAGCCTCCCAGGAGAAGCCTGGCCAAAAATGTGATCCTGGGGTCGTATCTCAGTGGTTAGAACACCTGGCTAGCAGGCACAACGCCCTAGGTTTGATTCCCCCGCACCACATGACAGCCCTGTGTTGTGACACACTCCCATAATACCAATGCTCAGGATGCTGAGGCCAGCCTGTGAGTCAAGGCAGGACCAGCCTGGGCAACAAAGTGAGTTCCTGTCTCAAAAACAAAAACAAAAGAATCTATCCTTCCAGGCCACACTCTCAGTACTCTGCACCTACCCAGCCCCATCTGCTAAGAGCACAGAAATTCAGTGGACCCCATAATAGAATCACCTTCCAAATATGAAGTTTCTGGAGGACATTTCAGATCCACCCATAAGATTTTACAATACTAGTTACGTAGATCTGATAAGACAGGGTTTCAGAACAGCGTGTTGATTTACCTAGTCACCACCGCTCTGCAGCTTTCATCGTTCATCCTTACGTTGGTTTTGGTTATAGGTTGCCGACATTACCATTCATTGTTTTCTGTTCCAGAAGATGTGCCACAACACATCAGTCCGATCACCATAGTATATCAGAAGGAAGGTGTCCTTGCTTCTGGAATTGTAATGTATTTTATTTTTAAAAATTAATTCCTTTAAAGAAAAAGCAATTTCCACTTGTTGCCACTTATTATTTTGAGTCAGATTTGGGGAGAACAAGTCCTTTTAGATTATTAATTAAATGTTTCCCCTTCAAATGTTATTATAAAAATCTTTATTATGAAAAGTTCAATTAGTAAAAATGTAGAAAAAAACAGTATAATGAGCTATCATGGATTTACCTTATTGCAAATAAATAAAAGTTTTAAGAACACATTGCCTTAGTGACATCCTGTCTCTAAGTCAAAACTAAAAAAATTGGGCTGAGAATATGGCTTGGTGTGAAAGATGTGGGTTTGATCCTCAGTACCACCAAAACAAATAAACAAGCAAAACAACCCTTGCTCTCCCAGTCCTACGCCTGTTTCTGCAGTAATGTATTAGGTTGACAGATATGAATTTCAAATCTATGAAGTTCAGCCCAGGTTCTTACAGGAATATGATTGTTTAGCTTACATATGTCATGTTGTTACTGTTGATGTTAGTATTAATAGCCTTCATTTACTTAGTGCTTACTTTGTACCAGGCACCATGCTAAGTGCTTTACTTGCATTATCTTATTGGCCTACACAAAACCTTACCCTCCCATGCAAATGAAGGAACCAAGTACAGAGGTCACCAGCAAGTAAATAGGAGGTAGGCTTGAACTGATGGTATCAAATTCCAGCATCTATGCTGTCATTTATTAGAGCACACAGTCCCCATTAGGATGACACAGGGTGTCAGGCCATGTATTTCTGTGCTGCTGTAACCGATGCAAAGTTTTGTAATTGACCTGTACTAAAAATCTCAGATCTAGACATAACTGTCCCTAGTCCACTGTTAGATTTCTTCATTCTCTTGCCACAGATTATACCTCTGGAAGCCAAAGAGCAATGAGACAATGGCACCAGGGTGAAAGATGTAGTTCCACCAAGGAGGAGCCATCTGAGGCTCATGCACCTACGCTCAGCTCACCATCCTCTACTTACTCTCTATATTTAGTCTGTCCTTGTAAACTTTGAGATTCTTGTCCTCTTCATTGCCACCCTCAGTGTTTAACTTAATAAATGATTATAGCATTTGCCCTGGTGAGCAATGGAAAAGGAAAATGAGCTTGGAGAAAAACCTTGGTCTTTCCCACCTCCCAGGTCTCAAATACCCAGTTTAGGGTTTAGGCTAGAAAATATGATAATGATGATGGCTATAATTTACCTAAACCTCTTCATTATTGTAGGGACAACTCAATTTCCTCTTGAGAGTAGCTAAATCTATAGCCAGTCAATTGGCCAACCCATTTTTATTGGATACCTACCATGTTCTTAATGCTGTGTTAGGAAGAGGATACAAAGGAAAGAAAAGTCATGCTCCCCATCTTAGGTCATTTAAGGAGGTAAGAATGCATATAGTAGCAATTACAGAACATACAAAGGGCTGGTGTCTTTGGAAATTAGGTGACTGTTCCACACCAGGCACACAAACTTCGCCTCATTTGTGCCAGCTCTTCTATAGTAAAGAATGCGGTAAGAAGACAGGTACTAGAGATGCTCACAGAAAGGAGTAATCAGTAAAATTGTAGGTAATTGAAAAGTGTGTCACAAAAGAGGTAAAACTGAAGATTGGCAAGGAACATAGTTAAAAGTTGCTTAAATAAAACTGACAAAAGTGTGTTTGATATAATGTAAACACAGACGATGCTTCTGAACAGGTAGGAGATGGTAACTCATAAGCCTTCTCTTACCTGATGAGGAAAATATATCCACTGACCAAGACTGATTTTGTACATGTATCTCACTGTGTGTGGTCTGTAGGATGGTTTCATCTACTCTCTCACTGTTAAAGATTCAAGTCATTACAAAGTGGAGAAATTTCTTGAGGTTGAAAGTCCTGTGGAACATCTGATGTTTTCTCCCAGTTACAAGATGCTGCTGATTCAAACAGAAAAGGTATGTTATATGGCCATGGTGATTTCTTCCTTCCTTCCTTCCTTCCTTCCTTCCTTCCTTCCTTCCTTCCTTCCTTCCTTTCTCTTTCTTTCTTTCTTTCTTTCTTTCTTTCTTTCTTTCTTTCTTTTTTAAAATTTTTTTTTGGTGGGAATAAGGATTGTGCTCCAAAGGGCCCTACTACTCAGCTCCCAACCAAACTTCCTTTTTTAGTTTGAGGCAAGGTCTTTCTCATTTGCCCAAGTTGGGTCTAATTTGCGATCCTCCTGCCTTAACCTCCCTCAGTGCTGAAATTACAAGTGTGCACCACTATGCTTGGCACATTGCAATTTATTGGTATACAGTTTTCATATAACATTAATATTACTATATTTATACTATATATCAGGAGTGAAGGACAGAATGGGCCACATGATGGTTCTCTGGTAGTCAGGACTCCTTTGGCTACAAATGAAAAAAATTCCCAATATAAAAGATCTAAATAACGAAGACATCTTTGTTTTTGTACATGTAAATAAGAGATCAGGGAAGCCTGGCCCTTGCTGCCTGTGTCTCTTGGCTTTATTTTCTCTTTGCTGCTTCTCTTTTTATGAAGATTCTCCACTCGTGGTGGTGAGAGCTTTCTGCATCTCCAGCTTAAAATTCGTATTCTCTCAGTTACTTTATAGAAACCTACCAGCTGAAAAGAGTGTACCAGAACATAGACACATTAAAATAACTTGAATTATTCATATTATCCCTGGATCAGTCACTATAGCAAAGGGAGGTACGAGCTCTGTCTGGCGAGGCCTAAGTTATATGCCTACTCTCAGAGAGATTTGACATACTTAAATATGATCTGAGACTGGGTACATGTGTGATTCTCTACAGAAACTATGGATTCTATAAGAGATGTAAAGACAGGAAAATCAATGAGGCATTAAAACATATGGTTCTTTGAATGATACTGTTAGATAGATTCCTAATTAATAGAATGATCCCCAAAGGTTAGAATTAGTAGCCATTTATACTGTTAAGCAACAATTTCAGATTACAACCTTAGTAAACTTAAATTTAAATATGAAAAGTCTTCAGTTTCTGGTAATTATCAGAAGTCAAAAAAGCTGTGCTTTGTTTTAATAAGTAAATTGTAAACTTGAAATATCTATCAGAACAAGAAACTAGTTTTAAAAGTATCATAAAATAGAGAAAAAATATAAAATTTCAGAAAATGAGAAAATATACTAATAAAGAAAAAGGTTAAATGAATATATCTGACCAAATATTAGACATAGTTGTAGAGAGCATTAATAAACTTAAAGATAGAACAGAAGAAATTATTCAGAATATAACCCAGAGAAACAAGAGAAGGAGTACCTAAAGGAGGACAAGAGGCATGGATAATGCAGTGAAAAGATCTAGTACATTTATTGGCATTCCAAAGAGGAGAGAAGTACAGCAAAAGCAATGTGCAGAGAGATGATGGCTCCGAATTTTTTAGAATGAATTGAAAAGATGATTTTCAGGTTCAGGAGGTCCAAGCCAAATACATAAAATGGTAACCACACTTAGGCTTCCCAAAGTAAAATTATTGAAAACAAAGAGAAATTTTAAAAAAATCAGTCAAAGATGAAAGGCAGTTTCCTTTATAGAAACTTCAGTTAGACTAACAGTTAACTTCTCTGTGGCAATAATATAAGAAATAAACAGCAGAATGATTCCATGTAGTGTAGGGACTATGTTGTTTGCTACTTGTCTTTATAAATAAAGTTTTATTGGAATGCATACTTACACATTTATGTATTGCCTATGGCTGCTATCACCATACAATGGCAATGTCAGGTAACTGTGACACAGACCATATGGCCTGCGAAACCTGCATATTTCCTATCTCTCCATGTATGCAAGAAGTTCAGCAGCCCCTAATGTAGTGAAGAAAATAACTACTACTTATTCTATTCCCAATGAAAATATTTTCATAGTACAGTGGTGAAAAAGAGACATCTTTAGACACTGTAAATCTGAGTTTGTCAGCAGCAGTCTGTTACTAGAGAAAACTCTCAGGAATGCACTTAAGGCAGAAGGAAAATGGTCCTAGCTGGAGGATCTATGATGCGAGATAACAGAAAGCAGTAACAATGTGTGTGAAAATGTACAAGAATGCTGCCAGTGTAACATAGCAAAGGATAGTGGGAAGTTGAATGAAAATCTCAGACAACAGCAGGGCTGGAGATGTACCTCAGTGGTCCAGCACTGGTCTACCGTGTTCAAGGACCTGTGATCAATCCCCAGTACTGCAGAAACAAAAGGAATAAACCACAAAATAACATAAGCTGGGGAAAAGAAAAGCTAAGTGCAGTGTAGTGTGCCGAGCTTCTTGTAATGCCTAGAAGGATAGTAGAGATTATTTACAGTTAATCTGACATTGGTAAATGAAGTATGTGTGTTGTGACTTATGGAATCGCTTCTGAAAGAAAGAAAACAGGAGATAAAATTTCCAAACTAAAGAAGGGAAAAGTGTAATATTAAAGAAAAGGTAAAGAAATAGAAAAAAACAAATTAAATAGCAGCATGTATTAAAATGTTGTGTTTAAACTCAAATATATTAGTAATTAGAATAAATGTAAAGCCAAATAAATGGTCTAGTTAACAGGAAAGTGTTAGCATGCCAGATTTTATTTTTAAAAACTATGTGCTGTAAGTGACACATTTGAAACATAAAGATTGAAAGCAATAAGATATATATTATTGCAAACATTAACTGAAAGAAATCTAGTGGAGATGTATGATGTTACTAACAGACTCAATAATCAAGGTAAAAATCATTACTAAAGATAAATGATTTTGAAATAATAAAATATTAAATTACCCAGGAATATATAAATACTTAGTATGCATATATACCTAATAATAGCCTCAGCATGAGGGGTAGTGTGACAGGAAAAAGCAAAGCCGTGATCACATGGGGCATTTTTCTGCAGTCTCTTAGTGTATGACAGAATAAGCCACGTGTTCTCAAGTGATCAGCCGAAGCAAGCCAACAATTTCTGCCTTACTCAAAATGGCTGGTTCACTTGGAATGTTTACTCCTTGCAAATAGAAGCCCCACACCCTCCCTCTACTTTAAAATGCTTTTCATGGTGTGAGCTGTGTGCCTCATGCTGTCCTCATCTCCCAATTCTTGGTCCCCTGCTGGAGCCACCCTGGCCCTCGCGCTGTTTCCTTCCCCACATCAGGCTCCTCCCCCTATACCTTGGGACGTGCTGTTCTTTGCCTGGCGCGCTCCTCCCCAGGATCCTGTCCTCAGATTCTTTAAATCGAACCTCATCACTGAAGCATTTTGATTTTAAATTTTACTGTCTTATTTTGCCATGTAGTAGCCTCTGCCTCCATTTTTTTCTTACTGCTATCGCTGTTTAACTTACAGTATATTTAATTTGGGTACATTCTTTATTTTGCCTCAATACCTCAGTAAAATAAGTGCCATGAGGACGGGGATTTTGTCTAAGCATTGACTACTGTATTGCATATTCAATATTTGTTGAAGAAATGAATGAAAAGTAAAATCAGTAAATATATACTAAGTTTTGAAATCTATAGAGTTGTATTTTTTTAGACAATAAGAAAAAATATTTAATTCAAGTAAGCTTGAAGGACCTATGGTTAATAAAAACTAAACTTCTTATTCTGGTTAAGTGGCCACATTGGATTGCAGCTACTTCGCAGAGTTGTGTAGAATACAGGATATATTTTATTTTGAGAAGTGAATTTTGGGGCTGAGAATGATTAATCCTAAAGTAATGGTGGCAGCTATATCTCTGCATTTCTTCAAAGGCTCATTTTAATTTTAAATTGCTGTTTAGAATGTGGTGAGATTTAATTTTACCTTAACAATTTTTTCAATTTTATACACTATACATTTTTTTTCTACAGAAATACACCTCATATTTGAAATAAGGAAAAAGTACTGTGTTGTGTTTTATAACAAATGCCTGGAATCAAACTCCTATTTATTATTTTGAATGATGACTAAATATATCAATTAAGAAATAAACAAATCAAGCTTCTAGATTTCAAAATCTTCAAGGTTCAGTTTACTGAGGCCAGACTTCCCAGCATCTGTTCCTACACAATGCCTTATTCACAGTAGGCATTTAACAAATGTTTGTTGGACTACATATGTAAAAATTGTATTTTTTTCTTCCTTATTTCTTTTCTTTTTTCTTTTGATGTATATTTTAAGGGGTCTGTTTATATCTACACTTTCGGTGAAGAGCCAACCTTAGATAACGTCCTAGATGCTTGTGATGGGAAATTTCAGGCGATCGACTTTATAACACCTGGAAACAAACACTTCATGGTAAGAAATATTCCCCCATGACAAAATATCATTTAAAGATGTGATGTTTCAAGATTCAAATTCCTATCCATACGTAATTGAGTAACTTTAGAAGTTTGTGTAGAAATTACTGCAAACAAGAGGCAGAGGACATTTTTGAAGGTTATGGTAGAAATGCCAAACACTTCCATTATCAGATCTATTTTCCAGTTAGAAAAATACCATCATATTGTGACTTCATAATACTGTCTCTTGAAAGAAGGCCAAGCAAATGAGATCCTAGAACGCCTTCTTTGTTCTCTCTCAAGCTCTGGAAGCCAGATCTTCAAGCTGACATCCCACTAACACTCAGCCAACTATTAGAATTTACCTACTTTTAAAGCGAGGGCAGCGCCACCTAACGATGAAATGGAATACTTGCATGCACAAAAGAAGGAATCAGTCTACTGGGCTGGGGCGGTAGGTGGGCAGAAAATCACTCTGTACATCTAGAAGCTACAAATGTACTTTCCCCCCGGTGTATGTTTGCTTTTAGTTGACCTCAAAATGTTTCAATTTTTATATGATCTGTCAAAATATCTTTAAGGATTTCAGTGTTTTGAAAAATAAAAACGTACATAGGCTATGGAACAAGATGACAGTTAAGGTTTCTTTCATTTTGTGGTTCTGGTGGGTTTTATTCCTCCAAATAATCTATGATAAGAAAATGTGTATTCTTATAGTTGTTTGAAGTCAGTAAAGCTCTGTACCAAACTTTAGTGTTTAGAATTAGATATTCCACCCACGTTTTCATCTCCCTCCGTAGTACTCAAGGAACAGGATTTAAACGGCATCATTTTGCAGTTACTTTAAGTTGCTTTCAGTCATGAGCCTGAGAAAGGTTCTTTTTAGGTGAACAAATACGCACTTTTGTTTTCTAATATAGTGCATAATGTTCTTGAAAGTTATCACATCCTTACAATAAGAAAAAAGCTGGAAAAGTAGAAAATCGACAGTTCTGTTTAGGGGTATCAGATAACTGAGGTCTCAGGGTAAACAACTGGCTACCAAATTGGAGAGACAGACAGGAAGATGCAGAGGATCACAACTTACCAGAATAGAAACCACAGACGGAGCCAGTACCAGGGAAATTACAACTAAGATAGGTAAGCTTCTCAGACTTTATTTAAGGAATCTCTAGATAAGCCCAAAGACATTGAAGAAGCCAAAAACAAGGATACCAGAAGAAATTTTAGTGTCTGACAGAGCTGTGCAAGCACTGACATAGACGAAATCCTTGCCAGGTAAACATAAGGTCTCATACTTGATTACTTACTTCACTTCCTTTTATTCACTATGTTATACTCAGTTTTCAACAAAAAAAAATTGCAAGGCATACTAAAACATTCACTAAGCCAGTAATAAATGCTCGAATTATCATCAGATCAAGAGTTTAAAATAAATATGAATAATATGCAAAGAGCTCTAATAGAAAAAGTGAACCACATGAAAGAAGAAATGGGTAATGTAAACAGAAATATGGCAATGCTAGGAAACTATCAAAAGGAAATAAAAACAATTTAATAAAAATAATAAGTACCTTCAGTGTTCATAAGTAGATTGGATGTGACTGAGGGAAGGATCAGTGAGTCTGAAGAAATGTCAATAGCAACTTCCAAAATTGAAAAAAAAGAAAAAGAACAAAATAATAAAGAACCATGTAACAATTGCAAATGATGCAACATACACATAGTGAGAATTTCAGAAGGATGAAAAGAGAAAGGAGCAGGGAAGTTTTTAAAGTAATTGTAATGAGGCTGGAGGAATGGCTCAGCAGTTAAAGCACTTGCCTAGCATTTGCTAAGTACCTGAGTTTGATTCCACAGCACCACTTAAGCAGGATGTGGTGGCTCACACCTGTAATCCCAGCATTCAGGAGGCTAAGACAGGAGAATTGTCATGAGTCCAAGGTCTGCCTAGGCTCCATAGTGAGTTCAGGGCAAGCCTGGGCTACAGAGTGAGACCCTGTCTCAAAATAAATAAATAAAATAATTATAATGACTGATGATATTTCAAAATTAATAGATACCAAATCTCAGGTCATAAAACTGAGACAACACCTAGCAGGATGAATGCCACAAGCCCATACTCATATGCATATCTCTACTTGAACTGAATAACAACAAGATGAGGAGGAAATATTAAAAGAAATCTGAAGGGGAAAGTACCTTACCCCTACCAGATCAATAATAGAAATTATGTTGGACTTCTCTTTATAAAACATTCAAAAAATGAAGGAAAATATTTCAAGTGTTAAAAAATAAGAAAAAAACACTCCAGTAATTTGAATTTTGTATCCAGTAAATTGTCCTTCAAAAGTGAAAGCTAATAGTTTATCAGACAAGCAAAAATTGAAGGAACTTTTTGCCAGTTGCAAGAAATCTTGAAAGAAGCTCTTCAGAGAGATGGACCAAGCAGAATAGATCAAGATAGAAATCAAGAGTGTATGCTAACATCCTTGGATTGCTCCATGCAACAGCAGGAGATTGTATGTTCTTAAGCTCAGATGGAATATCCACCAAGATAGATCACATTCTGAGTCTGAAAATACATTTTAACAAAATCGAACGAATAGAATTTATACAACAAATGTTGTCAGGACACAATGGAATTTATTTAAAAGTCAAGAGCTGGGAATATAAGTCAAAGGTAGAGTGCTTGCCTGGATTGTAAGTATTTGTTTAGCTTCGTAAGACCTTGCCGAACCAACTTCCATACTGGTTATGCCACTGACAATAAAAGCATTTCTTTTGCTCCAATCAGCATTTGGTATTAACAGTGAATTAGATTATGGACACGCTTACTTCGCAGTTTTATAACTACACTCCTGAGTATTTACCCAAATGAGATAAAATGTTTGCCTACACATGCACAAAATCCTCATATGGATGCTTGAGGCAGCTTTATTCAGAATCACCCACATGCGGAAACAACTGAAGTGACTCTCAATCGATGAATGGTTAAACTAGTGACATTGGGATATTATTCAATAATAAAAACAAATAAGCTACCAGCCCGCCAAAAGACTTTGAGAAACTCTAAATACATATTGCTACGTGGAAAAAAATTCTAATCTGGAAAGCCTACATACTGTATTATTTCAACTATATGACAGTTTAGGAAAGGCAAAACAGTAAAAACACCAGCGGTTACTAGTGGTGCGGTAAGGAGGACGGAAGACAAGGGAAAACACAGCACAGGGGATTTTTAAGGCCACAAAATTATTTTCTGTTATACTGTGATGGTGGATACATGATTACACTTTTGTTAAAACTCACAGAATGAACAATACAAAGAGTGACTGAACTGCAATGTAACTGTCAACTTCAGTATATTTATATTGACTCATCAGTTCTAACCAACACGCCATACTAATGCAAGATGTTAATAACACAATTATGAAGGGGAAGGAAACTTCTTTGTACTTTCAGCCCAGTTTTTCTATAATCTTGAAACTGCTGCCTAAACAAAGACTATTAATTTACAAGTGGACAATGTATAACTTCCTGTTTCTAGGCTTGCTCATTAGGTGAGGTGCTAATTGCTTGTCAATTAGGTTGAGTTAAGAGACTCCTGAAGGATTGATTGGATCCTGAGGGCACAGTTAGAGGTGGCAGGCCACTCTGCAGTTGTGCCTTTGGAGAGAAGTATCTCCCACTGGCCCTCCTTCGGTGTACTCTGCTTCCTGGCTGCTGGGAGGTGAGCACTTTTGCTCCCCCACACCTTTCTGCCATGATGCTTTTCCTTGAAGCCAGCTGACCATGGACTGAAAGCTTTGAAACCATGAGCCAAAAATAAATATCCTCTTCTTTCAGTTACCAGTGTCTGGCATTTTGTCACAGCTACAGGAAAGCTAATACAGGAATAATCTAATTGATTTTTCAAGTAACTTTCATCTTAAATATGTTGTATGGAAAATATCTTTATTTCACTTTTATAACCCTAGTTATTTTACCTGAAGTTATATCAAGGTTAGTCATTAGAAAGAAATATTGGGATACTGAAATTATAAATGTAATGGATATTTTATATATACATAAATATAACAGATATTTTTACTAGCTCCTCAGATTGACAACCTGATTTAGAATTTGAAAATAATTTAGAATATGCTTCCATAACAGAGTCTTATTTCCCACTTAGAATGGTATATTTTTTCTTTTACAGACACTCACATATTCAGGGGAAGTTTGTGTGTGGTGGTTGGAGGACTGTACTTGTGCAAGCAAGATTTATCTGAACACTACAGTAAGTGTGCCTGATATGTGTGTTTTTTGAACATTGAATTCTATCTAATTTCCCTTTCCATATTCATTTTCATGTACCTTTCCATTCATACACATCTCAGTTATGTGTAGAAATACTTGATACAGAAAGCTTATTGCATTTTTTCCTTATAGATTTGGAGTAGTCCCCATGTGTACAGTATGTTCTGCAGCTCGGAGAATAGGATGTAGCATACTATGCTGGTATATAGAAAAGGATGCATTTCTTTGTGGTGGTGTCACTGCTGGAATCCTGATGACCTCTGTCTCTCTCATGCTGTAGGGTGGTTTTGGACTGGCAAAGGTCTCTGTTGGCACATTGGCTGTCAGGGAGGCAGGATGATGAGATTTCATCAAAGAGTTGTTCTTCAGTATGAGGCAAGGAAGGAAGAGTGTGAGGATCGTTATTAATTGCTCAGAAATGAAATCTGGACCCTAAGAAGTTAAATGGTGTCATTTTGCCAGCAAGTTAGAAAGGAAAGAATATTACCACTCTAAGCAGATGAAGTGAGAAGTTAAAAAGTGAGTTATTGGCCCTAGACAACTACTCAGCACAAAACTTGTCTGGCCTCATTTGCACTTCAGTCTAGCAGCTCAAAAAACATTACCAGGGACCCTGCTTTTTCTCTTGGTCTCTATGCCAAGGCTTTAGTCTGGTCTTAGGCTTCATGTTGTGATACCCAGATCCCAGAGGTGCCAACCTGACATCACACTGTCAGAGAAGAAGACTTCAGATAGCAGGGGGAAAAAGAAAAAATGAAGTTTCTCCTTTCTGGAAAGCTTAGCAAGTGTCTGCTAATATTTTAATAATATCCCTGAACTAGTCACTGTAGACAGGAGGATGAGAAGTGCCGATTGGCATAAACTCAGACCTGGAAATGGGAGTCAAACCCACTGGCTCAAGCCTGGAGGATGGAGAGGGTGGCTTTTCAGTGAATAGTCAAGAAATTTTCCAGGAGAATATTGGAATGCTATCTGTAAGACCTGCCTCAGTATGATGCCATTTCTTCTGCCATGTTCACAATACATTTTATATAAAATAGTATTTTTTAAAGCACCAAATAACCTTGGTACAGTGTTTTTGTTCCATGGGTTAGGATTTTTGGAGAAACAGAATTAATAAAAATTGAGTTTTTTGGGACAGCTCACAAGTCCAGAGTTTCAATTGGCTACTTGTGGGAGTTGGAGTCCCCAGTTACTACTTAGGTGTGAGATAGAAGAACACTGTAGAACAATGGGCATGAGTCTGTGCCCTGGGTTATGTCCAAAGCAGTGGTGAAGACCTGAAGACAGACTGAAGCAGTTCTATGGCGGAGACTGGCAATGTGAAGACAGAAGCAAGTCAAAGTCTAGAGATGATGGCCAAAATTGGAGCTCTTTCAGAAGAAGTTGTAACAGTGCTCCTCTTTTCTTCATTTTTATTTAGTTCAAGCTGCTATTCTATTGGTTGAGCCACCTACATCTAAGGTGGATTTTCTTCGTTCATTTGCTGGCCCATAAGTCAATCACTTGTACTCAAAGCTCCACCCTACAGACTGGGCACACCCTAATTCCTTCAATTTGACAGTGTCTTTTCAAATGGTCACAAATGCTGACCACAAAAATCTTTCTCAGTGTGATGTCATTACTTCTGCCATATTCACAGTGCATGTTGTACAAAATAATGTAAAAAAAAAAACTGACCAAGAAACTGGTGACATTATTTTAATTTCATTAATTAACATCATTGGCTGCATTATATAGTCCTAGATGAGCTAGATTTTAGTAGGTAGGGAAGTTATAATACTTCCATTTTGAAACTAAAATCTAAAATACAAATATTAAGCACTGTACCATATTTAACAAGATGGAAATAATATGCAATAAGTTAAGTGAAAGAAAATATTCCTGAAAATGGAAAATCATGCCTAAAAAACCTATGAAATGTAAAAGACTTCAAAATCAATGTGACCAAGGCATATAGTGTATTACATTCTATTAGAATTCTTGAAACTAGAAGAGACCTTACAAGTTCATCTGAGTACATCTTCTAGCAGGTGAGATACATACAGATGTTTAACAATATCCCCTGGGGGACTGTATAACCAGGACATAACTTGTTTGTCTTGTCCAAGGAAGGAAGGGTGTATGATGAAGGTACTATTGTTAGGGCCTTAGCAAATCTGTACTCAGATCCAACTCATGTTCTTGGAAGAGACATGGGTCATTCCTTGCTGAAGGGTATGACTGCCCTGCGGAGGTTGGTCAGCAGACAGACCCTGTAATGCCAAAGCCAGATCTAACTTCCTGTGCCCTGTGTTCCTTGTGAACATTTTAGGCAGTGGTCCTCTGAGAACCCTCCCCAGCATCACCATGGCTAGGCACTTGGACACCGGCAACTTTGCATGGTGACTTCTGCAAGGGTACATGAGACTTCTCTGGCTATTGCTGTTACTTTCTTAGACCAGCCCATGATTGTGCTGGAATGGAGGGAGGAAAATTTCAGCTGATGTATGGGGAACATACCCCACACACTGAGAGTTCTGGCAAAGGCTTTTATGTTAATAATAATAATAACTATAATACATAGGAAAAATAGATGGAACTGGAGATGATTGTGTTAGGGAAATAAGTCCGAC
Organism: Ctenodactylus gundi; assembly: GCA_004027205.1. Classification (NCBI taxonomy): domain Eukaryota; kingdom Metazoa; phylum Chordata; class Mammalia; order Rodentia; family Ctenodactylidae; genus Ctenodactylus; species Ctenodactylus gundi. The sequence continues at coordinate 121,675 of PVKB01004359.1, read as the reverse complement.
TCAGAAGACAAGTGTGGCATGTTTTCTCTCAAATGTGGAATATGGCAGGGGCAGTGGAGAGAATGACATGAACATAGAAAGGAAAGTTAGAGAACTAGAAGAGGAACGATGGAGTACGAGGGTAGTAAGGAGGGTGGCTGTGGCCAAAGTTTTACATATGCATCTGTGAAAATGCCACAAAGAAACCCATTAATTGTTATTAAGTGACAATAATTATAATTCCAAAAGTTGCCAAAAATCAGAATGGAAAACAATAAGCCTACTCAGTTGGGAAATTATGATGACGCAGGGCTGTGTGTGCTGATGTGAGCTTCGTCACCAGCTAGGGGATCCTGGCCAGGGGCTGTACCTCCTCAGCCTCTGTTTTCTGTTCTGCAGAGAATGATCTCTTAAGTTTCTCTTCAGGTCTAGCATACTAAAATTTCATCTCCAAGGTATAATCATAGGGGAATGCATCAGGATCCTTAAATATCAGGGGGGTAAATTTATTTCCTCAAGCATCCTATTCTCTATTAGTAACTATGAGATAAACAGGGATCTACTGTACATTTTTTTGACGATGGAACGAACGATCCAGAGATCACGCTATCTTCTTCAGTCTTCCTCAGTTATCCCAGCAGTGATCACAGCTCAGAAGAAAAATACTAGTTTTTGAAATCTCTAAAATTTTACAGAAATGTTCAAAAGATGCTAGGAATTTATTTTAATTTTTGAATTAAATTTTTAATTATTATTGGTCTAATTGTTTCTTAATCATGTAATTATTGTTGCAATCATTTCATCATTACTTGGAGATAAAATGATCACATGACTGTTTATTATGGTTTGGGTCTGGAGTGTCCCCCAAAAGCCTCATGTGTTTGGATGTGGGGGGATGCCTGTGCAGCCAGGCACTGCTGGGAGGTGGGGCCTGGCTGGAAGGGGCACGTGCTTGGGCCTTGACCTGGTTCTGTCCTTCCTCCCTGACTTGGTTCTGTTCCACCAAGCTGTGAGGAGCTTTTACTCTGGTTCCAAACCCACTATGTGCTTCCACCATTTCCAGCCATCCACCCATAATGGACTGTGACCTTCTGTAACTGTGAGCTAAAATCTTTTCTCCCTCAAATTATGGATGTCAGGTATCCATTTCCAGCAATAAGAAAGTAACTAGGACACTGCTTCCACTGTTAATTATCTCAGGAGTGTTGAGTTTGTAATTTGAAATGTGAAACCCACCACACTTGTCACTTTTCCCATTCTGTAGGTTATTTTTTAAAAAATGTAGACGTGTGTGTTTTGAGGGGGTGGGATGGAACCCAGGGCCCTATACATGCTTGGGGCAGCTCTACTCCATCGACATCCCTTCCCAGTCAGTCTGTGGTATATAGGACCACTAGCTTCATTCTTGGGGTGTGCGGGGTATCTTAAACAGGCAACAACTCTGGCTTGCTGTCCGTCCTCCCTCTCTGCCGCTGTGGGGTCCGTGGATGGCTGCATCCATTTCCTGGATGTCCATGTGGCAGAGTCCCCTAGAGTGGTCCACAAGGCTTTCCTGTCCCAGTCGCCCGTGCAGCACCTCATGTAAGTACCTCCTGCGGCTGCAGGCCTGTCTGCTGAGGATTCTGGTGAGGCCATCTTTCCTTTTAAGTTTTGCACATTTTCTTTGACTGCTTATATGTTCACTCAGTTCTGTATCCATAAAGTACAAAAGCGTATGCCCTGGAAAGTTCCCTGCGTATGCAGTTCTGTCCCTGGAGGCAGTCTGTTACAACTCCTGGATCTCTTTCCAGATTTATTTTATCTACAAACAAGCAAAAAGATAAATACTTCCCTTCATTTTTGTGTGTGTTTGTCAAGTGCCGAGAGCATGCCAGGGACCTCTGCTGTGCAGCTCTCTGAGGCGGAGATTCTGCTGTCTCCATTGCATGGATGGGGAGAGTGAGGCACCAAGCATTTAAATAACTTGTTCAAACATTACCTGCATAGGATGTGGTGTGTGTCCAGATCTGAGACAGGCAGCTGAGCTCTGGGTCACTGCCATTGCTGTTAAAGGCAGCAAACCACATGCAACATCCTGCACCTCTCCTCTTCCCACTTCACAGTGTATCTTGGAGAATGCTTTATATTGGCATGAAGATCTTCCTTATTTCCATTTAGAATGGCATAGTATTCCATTATATAAATATATCATTTTTATAAACAGTAAAAAAATGATACACATTTAGATCATTTCAAAAATTTCAAAGCAATATTTTAAACACACATTGAATTGGACTTGAATGTTGTTATTATTACTCCTGTGTAAGATTTATCTTAGCGGTGAGCACTAAGAGCTGTGCCCTGCTTGTCATTGAAGGGATCCTCGAAACACTGGTGAGGAAGGAAGCGCAGAGGTCCATGTCAGACAGATTGGGGACTTTCAGTTCTTAGATGGGGAGACCCAGTGGTCCCCAGCTAGCACGGAGGAGGTGGGCATCCACCATCGCTTGCGGCCTCCAGCCCTTGGGGAGGAGCACCGCCCTCCCAGTTTGACCCCTGCTTTTCTGCTCTCTCTATATTTTTGGTGCCTCTTCTTTCTCAGATCCTTATCTTTTTTTCCCAACTATTTCTTTCTTTCTTTTTTATTTTTTCTGTGGTACTGACGATCAAACCTAGGGCCGTCACTTTGAGCCACATCCCCAGCCCATTTTACTTACTTATTTTTTTTTTAATTTTGAGACAAAGTCTCACAAATACTCAGCAGCCCAGGCTAGGCTCCTCCTGCCCCTGTCTCCGAGAGTGCCCACTTTTTATAATTTGAAGAAGTTGTAGAACAGTTTCACCACATTCTTCCTCCTCCTCCCAGGTACCAATCACGGGGTATGGAAATGTCATACCCACTTCGCTAACTTGGCAATAACCTATTTCCACTTGAAACTTCAAAAAAGTTCTGCGGACTGGTTCAGTCACTTATGATGACACAATTTCCTATTTTTCCATAGTCTTCTTAACTGTATGCTCTTAAATTACACCTTGGAATAGCATTACCTAGACCATAAAGATTGTATCTATGCATAATCTCTCAGCTTTCCTAAGGTTAAAGGTTATTAAAATAATAAACCATAAGAACGACTAGTTTTAGGTCTGTTTTCATGATCATTTATCCAAGAAACTTGTCAACCCTCTAGCTGGTAAGCAGGTTCAGATCACTAGATTTCTTCTTTTCTAGTTATGACCAGCAAGGAATATATCTGTTAGTTGGAACATCAGAAGGAAACATTTTTGTCATTGATGCCAAACCTTCAAGCTTGTTTCAGATTCTTGGATTCACAGGTATGACAGAGAATATCTACTGATTTAAAATTTTGATTATTTTATTAAAATATTAAGGCTATGAAAACAAGACTATACCAAAACAACTATTTAAGACATTTTTAAAGCTAAAAATGTTCAAAATGTAGTTAAATATTGTCTTATATTTGCAGGTGTTCCACTATACCTCTATCCGTTTATTATGTAGTTGATATTAAAAATTTCTTGTTTGAATTATTGAATTAATTAGTGAAATGGTTGAACATTTCTGATATCATTATTAGTACAAGGGGAAAGGGAAATAGTTTCATCCTGAAATTTTTTTTAAAAAATATATATATATATACATACATATTTTTTTGAGACAAGTTCTCACTCTGTAGCCCAGGATGGTCCTGAACTCATTGGTGTGGCCCAGGCTGGCCTTGGACTCAGGACAATCTGCCTGCCTCAGGCTCCCAAGTGCTCAGATTACAGACGTGCACCACCATGCCCGCTTTATGTGGTGCTTAAGAATTAAACTCAGGGCCTTATGCTCACGCGCTTTTAATGGCTGTGCCATTCCTGCAGTCTCTAAAATAATATTTTATATCTGTCTAATAAAGAACAAATCCTTTTCTTCCTAGCTTTAACTATATCCCTCAAAATATGTGTATAAATCCATGCATTGATTTATAAAAGGTTATTCAGGGACTACTGGGTTCACAGTGCCGAATCAGGCCTCATAGAGAATGAAAAGGTCAAAGTGACTAGGCAGCACATCGTGTGAGCACAAAGGAAGAGGCAGTTAGTCTTGCCAAGTGTGAAGAGGGGAGTGGAGGTGGAGGGGTACACTGCGAAGAAGCACAGAAGATGAAGGAAATGTTTTCCAAGAGAAAGTGACGGGATCCTTGTGACTGCATTTATGTAACATTCTTTTCCCTTTTTCTACACTGTTGTTTGTCCTTTCCTTGTTGATTTTGAAATTTCTTCATCTTTTTTTAACTTATTTTGGGATTGTGTATTTGGGTTTTTAAACTACTTTTTAAATTATGTCTACATCTTAATTTTTGTAACACATTGGGTTTCAGTGTATTTATTTTGGTTGTATCAATCCCTAGGAACCTCTCCTCCCCCTTATCCTCTTTCTCTGGTCTCAAGAGGGTCTGTTTTCTGCTTTCCTGTCATCTTCTTAGGAGAGATTTATGGGTTTTGTTTTTCTGAATCTGCCTCATTTACCTCACAGTGATGTTCTCTCATTTTTCTTTATGGCTAAATAACACTCCCTGTGTATACATACCATATATGAAGAAGAAAGGCATTATAGTTGAGGGACAGTGTGAGCTGATGGTTTGAAGCCAGTAAGTTCTTCACTTGGGGATAGTTCCAGGGGTTTTGAAATAGAGATATGTAGTTCAAGGCTTCATGATAGAATGCTGACTTTGAAAACATGAAAACCTAGGAGGTGGCTCAAGATGGAGATTAGAGTGAACCTAGGGCTGGGAGTGCAGCTCGGTGGTGCAGCCCTGGCCTACCTGTGCCTGGCCCTGGTCAGTCCCCCAGCACCACACACACACACACACACACACACACACACACACACACACACCGGCAGCGGAGAACCCGCTACAGACCACCAAGGATGGGGCAGAGTAATGAGGGAACTGGGGGTGACCTTTCCTGAAAGAGCTCCATGAAGGAAGCCAGAGCAAAGGTGTAGGCTGTGGCTCAAGTGTGAGTGAGGTGAGGACCAGGAGAGGCCCTGGTGTATTTACCAGTCAGCATGTGACAAAGAGGCCAGGGAGGGAATCCAGGGAAGAAAAGAAAGTAAGTGGCGAGCCTGTAATAGGAAGTTTGCACAGGAGGAAAAGGAATCAGATGGTAACTTTGTAGGGGAAGTGAGTTGAAGGAAGGGATTTTTTTTTGGTTTGGTTGTTTTCTGTTTTGTTTTTTTGTTGTTGTTGTTGTTTTGTTTTGTTTTGTTTTTGCTTCATTTTTGGTGACACTGTAGACCTATCCCAGAGCCTTTACACTGAGATACATCCCTGGCCCATTTTCATTTTTGTTTTCCTAAAGGCCTTTCTAAGCTTCTAAATTGCCAGGCTGCACTCAAATTTACAGATCACCTGCCTCAAGCTCCCAGAGTACTGAGTTTAGAGGCCTCCACCCCTGGTGAAAGAAGATTCTTATCTGAGTATAGGGGTGTCTTGGGGATAGAATAGAAGAACCTCAAGGGACAGGGAGGAACAAAAAATAATGATCAATAGTGCCTGGTCCAGTAGCAGATTGAAGGAATGGGCTCAAAATCACAGATGTGTGTGGTCAGAGGCTTATTCCTACATCAGTGTCAGAAAAGGAAGCAAAGGATGAGAGCAGTGAGAGATACGAGATCCAGGATCAGGGATTCAGGACAGTGAGGCTGAGCTTGTGTGAGATGCCTCCAGTATTCCTTGGTAAGGACAGGAGAAGGGCATCCGTTGAAGACCTGGGGCAGGGCTGGGAAGGTAAGCATTTGTGGCAGGATCCATGGAGATACATGGGAATGAGCCCACGGAGGCTCAAACCTGGCACACTTCACTGCGGTCAGACTAGCTGGGACTGATACCCGACATCCACAACTTACGGGAGGAAAGGTGTGTTTTAGCTTAGAGTTTCAGAAGGCCACAGTTCACATATGGCCCTCTGGCAATGATAGAAGTACAGCAAAACCATGGCCAGAGAAAGGAGGTTCACAGCATGGCAGACAGAAAGCCAAGTGAATGCGGAAGGGAGGAGCTTCTCTTCGAGATCTGGTCTCAGTAATTCACCCCCCTGGGTCGGACCTCAGTGTTCCATCTGTTCCAACCAAGCAGCACCTCTCACTAGCACGTGGCTCCACTGGCATCCCACTATATCCAAATACATGAGGCTCCAAACGGTAACAAGCAATCGACTTAAGACCTGGGGCAGGGTTGGGAAGGAGAGCATCGGCATCACGGTCCTGTGGTGAGGGGGAGGTGAGTGGGGAACAGGCCCACAGTGGCTCCAAGCATGGTCCACTTTACCGAGGTCAGATTTCCTGGATTCATAGAGAGGCAAGCTCACAGCCGTGAATCTCCACCACAGCCACAGTCACTTCACCACAAATGGAAAGAACATGACTGATGCCAGAGTTGATCTAGCAGTGAGAGCAGGCACACTGGTTGGTGTAGATGTGTGAGGAGCCAGAGCCCACAGGTACAGATGAGGCGGGTAAGATAGCAGCCTATGGAAACCACTCTAGGCAGGAAGGAAGTTGGGCCAAGCTGAGCTGACTAGAATCTGTCATTACAGATACCTAATCAGGAGAAAAAAATCTGTTGATCAAAAAATGTCCCTATCACTTATGTTTAGAGGTTTCTTTGACTATCAACAAACAAATGTGGTTCTAAAGATTGACTGAAGGTAAGTCTATAATGTGATGGTAAGAGTTTTTCTGAACTTACCAATAACTACTCATGGTATTGATTTCCATTTGCTTTTAGAGGTAAACAAAGACATCCTACAAATATCCACGGTGTCTCTTTTGGAAACAGACATAGTGGAAGTGATGGCACTTTCCCTACTTCCAGAAATGGAAAGAAGTAGACTGGAAATATTCACTCTGCCCAAAATACTACCACAAGGTAAGGAAAAACCACCACCTGGATGGATAAGTTGTCGCTCCAGATGTCCCTTGGGTTTTTGTTCTACCAATGGCACTTACTCCTCAGCATGCGAGGAGATAAACTGGCCACTTTTTGAGCATCTTTGCAAAGTAAAACTCACGTGGCTGCTAAACAGTTCGAAGTGTGAATTATTTTTCTGCATGCTTTGTAGCTTATGAATCTGCTGTATTAGAGAAAACAAACAGGATCAACTGACATGTCAACTTGACATGTTATTTTGTATCTCTTGTTTTGTAGCTTTAAATATACAGAGTCAAATTCAGATAACTGATGCTGCAGTTACCTTCATTAGTAAAATTGTAAAGGAAGCTTTTTGGATTAAAATATATGAGAAAATAAGCACTCCCAGGTGACAAATATGTCTGCACGATGATTTAGCAAATATGTAATCACAGATTGTCAGAAAAAGCTCGGTTCTTTTATATTTTAATTAGTAACCTTCTGTGCTATCGTGATTATTTTAATACTAGTTTAAGTTAACTGGTACTATTAATTGGTACTATTATATCTAGAATATACAAAGAACTCAAAACCATAAAACTCCCTAAAATAAACAATCTGATCAAGAAGTGGGCAGCTGAAATGAAAAGAAGCTTCTCACAACTACAAATGGTCAACAAGCATATGAAAAAGTGTTCATCACTGGAAATCAGAGAAATGCAAATAAAAACAATGTTGAGGTTTCACCTCACCCCAGTGAGGATGGCGCGCATCAAGAACTCAAAAAATATCAATTGTTGGTGAGAGTGCAGAAAAAAAAAGGAACTCTACTTCACTGCTGATGGAAATAGAAGCTGGTATAACCATTATGGAAAGCAGCCTGGAGATTCATGAGAAAGCTGAAAATAGAAATTCCATTTGATCTAGCTACTGCCCTACTGGGCATATTCCCAAAGAAATAAAGTCAACATGCCAAAAAGACACATGCATATTCATATTTATAGCTGCAAAATTCATAATAACCAAATCCTGGAAACAACCTACCTACCCATCCATAGAGGAATGATTAAAGAAGACGTAGTATCTGTACACAATGGAATAGTATGCAGCCATACAGAATGACAGATAGGAAGCATTTGAACAAAAATGGGGCCACTTTGAGTCAATAATGCTTAGTGAAAGGGACCAAACACAAAAGACTGACTATAGATGGGTGTCCCTCTTATGAAATCCACAAAAATAATGGCATAAAAGCCCAAACATGAGTCACAGAATAGGAAGAGGGACAATGGTCAGCTACAAAAGGGGTGAACCTCTGAAAAAAGGAGTGGGCTTGGATGCTCATTGATTCCCCAAATCCTATGTCTCTAATGTGCTGTAGAATTTGGAATCCATGCATATACAAAAAATTAGGCAGGAAGATAGTTAAATTGCATACATAATACAATTTTTAAATTTCTAAATTATGTACCCTGCATTGTATTGAAGTCAGAGATTTATTTGATTTTCCTTGATTATTGTACACTTTTTGATGTGCATGCTTTTAAGTCATTGCTGCCTTCTTTGTGTTCAACATTGCTCAAATTATGAATTTCAATTGATAAAGAGTAATTTCAACAAAAAATGTTAAATGAAACCAAAAAAGTTAATTGATACTATTACCCATGGTCTACAAAAGATATATTATTCGCTTTCATCCTAAGTACTCCTAGTGTAGACAAGTTGTTTTATAAACAGATTTTTAATCACCAAATAGCTTCTACAACATTGAACACTTAAATTGTTTTGCCTTCCATGATTATTCATATGAGTTTAAAAAGATAAAGTCAACATATGATGCAAGTAATCTCTTTTCTTCCACAAATCTTACAGTTTCTGCATCCGTTACTGATGAAAGGGGGAGGCTGATAGACACGCTCATTCATAAATACGTGTGTGCAGTGGAGCACACCCTGTCCTCCGCGGTCCTGGACTTTCAGAGTAAACAAATATATGGCTTCTGTAATCAAGTGCCATACATCTGTACCTATCTGATTTCTGAAAAAGTACGTCAAGTCTGTTGTCATTTATCTTGACAATTATGATTACCACTGTATTAATTAGATATGTTCTTTTTGACTGCTTTCACAGAACAGTCCAGTTAACAAATGTTTCATTGTATTGACGTAATTCCCTGGAATTAGATGCCTGTTAACATTAATTCATCATTACATACGTTTGAACAATGTGTACCACATCTATCATACTTGTCAGATAGGCATGCAAAAAACACATTATTATGTTAGTGCCTTAAAAATTAGCATTGGAAAATCTAGTTCACAAGATGCCAAGGGCTAAAGTACATGATTTTCAGTAGACTTTGTACCTAAGTCCTAAGCAAAATTGCTTAAAAATAAAATAAATTATGCTTCATCACTCTTTCTTCATACTTCTTCCATGCTGTATCACCGTCTGCTGCACACCCGGGCCCAGTGACCACCTGCTTGCTGTCCTTTGGGCACGCAGCGTTCCACTGATGTCTGGCCTTGGGTTCCAAGAGTATCTGTTTCCCTGCCTTTCTAAATTCTTCAAAGTCTCTGTCTCCCACAATAGCCAGTGTCAGACATTGAGCAAAGTGGCTCACAGCAAAGAGGTTCAAGAAAAGATTTTGGAGGAACTGGACTTTGAAGAGTAGGTCATATTTGGACACAAGAGATTAATGGGTGCAAGTGGTGCTGACGCTGATTACAGAGAGATGGGCAGGACTGGTGGGGATGGGGACGGTGTGGAGAAAGGAATGCATGAGACACATACGTGCAGTAGCTACTGCTTTACTTTATCTCTGCATGAGAATATATGAAAATGATTGGTCAAAAGGTTATCAGTGCAAGCTGCTGTCTTAATGGCAGGCTTACATATAAAGAAGACTTTTCTTGATTGATGGAAACAAACATTCATTTGCGACCAAAGATATGACAAATGGCAAACAGACATGCGCCCATGGTTTGCTCCTACCATGGTTTGCTCCTACAAGCAATATTCATGGGTTTGAATTTGACCATATATGTAATGCATATCTGCAAACCCAAAGTTGCTGCTCACCTGATCTTTCGTATAATGTGGTCCTTTCGATTGGCAGGAACACAAAGGTGTTTGCTTTCTTAAACCATACCAGAAAGTGCAAAGCAAACATTACGGACCTGGAGTGCTCTATCTGTCTTCTCACGGAATGTGGCTCCTAACAATAGCTAAATGTGGAATACTGTGTATCAGAGATGCTCATACTTTGGTAAGTTCCTTTTTTTAAAGTATAGGGTGTGTGCATTGGTTTTAGATAAGAAACAGACGCCTTTAGAAAATGAATTAAAACTCTTTCATAAGTAAATTGGCTCAATTTTATTGACCACTGGTGGCATTAATGATTAACATTTTCCATGGATGATTTTCTGTTGTCATTTGAATTTCTGGTTGAGGGAACTCTAGCCAGTAGAATGAGATCTGCAAATGTAGAACACTGGAGGGTACACTATACAGAAGCGCCAGCCCAATGCCAAACAACAATGCCATCGGCTAGTTTGAGCATCACTAAATATTGGGCACTCAGCACAAAATTAGGGAAGCTTCTGAGCTCTCCCCTTGGAAGGGAACACACCCCAGAAATGCTGTCTGGAGGCCCTGTCTCGCTTGCTGCTGCCCTGCTCGACCTTCACAGTATGCTGTGATTGTAGAAGGGCATGGGTATAGCCCTGGCTGAGTCTTCCATCACTTGCAGACTCAGTTCAGCTCTTCTACAAAATTTCTGGTTCTTGCTGTCCTCAGACCTCAGAGAAAGGAAAAAGAGTTGTTTGCCCCCCGCCCCCCCACACACACACAAAGGCCATGGGCCCTTTTCTAGGTTTTAAAACTGTGTTATACTGGACATTGGTAACATTTAATTTGGCCAAGAAGTCTTGTCCACTTCTCCACCCACACCTTAAGCTTTGCAGTCACACACACAACATCTCCGTGAATCCATAGACAGCCTGGGTCCCTGGTTGGATGTGTCCCAGTTTCCTCTCTCACCTCTAGAAGACAGCATGTTTAGACAAAAGTGATCCTACTATAGAGAAGGAAATCTGGATGCCATTAAAATTTATTCATAAGAGAATGATTTGCAAACTCTGTGGCACAATCTGCTGCCATGTGACTTGGAATGTCAGGTTGCTGTGGGTGATCTTATTACTTTTGCATTAAGGCAAAACATCTCATAAAAGAGGATATTTTTGGCAGTACTGTTTGTAAAAATGTAATTTCATCAACCAAATACTAGATAAATAAATTTATTATGATACAAAATTAGTACACAGATATGGTGGGAAAAACTATGCAGCTATGATGCAGAATGAGGAAATAATTATGTGACAATATTGAAAGAGCCCCAAGGTATTGTTAGTCATTAAGGTGAAAGTCAAAGTGCATAATATACATAGCATGGTACAATTTAAGAAAGAAAAATTATGCTTATATACACATAAATTCTGAAGGAAATTCGGAGTATTATTCACATTGATTTTCTTTTTTAAAAGTATGAGGCATGAAGTCAGGAAGATATCACAGTTCAATTTTGTAGTTTTTGAATTTTGAACTATTTAAATATATTGTCTGTTCCAAAGGCTAAATAAAAGACATCATACATGAGGCCCTGTGTGGCATAGGAATCACATTTTTTAATCAAGAGGCTTAAAGTCTTGCCATTGAACCACATTGGTTGTGAGGTTTTTGTTTGGTTTGGTTGTTTGTCAAATTGGGGTAGCTGGCATCCTTCCATTCTTCCCGGTGCCCATCAGCCTCTCCCATCACACCCTGCTGCTTTCCCTGTATACTCGAAGGCATCCGAATCTGTCCTGTCATCTCCCTGCTCCCCTAGGCCTCTCCCCTAGGCCCGTAGCTGCTGGCAGGTCCACTCGCTCCTCCGTATGTGGCTTCCAGCCATAAGTCAGTGAGAGTAGTCCCTCCTTTTTCACCCTCTACACGGTAGTGGGAAAATAAGCCAATTGGTAAATGCATTTAAACTGGGGATTTTGAGGGCTACCTGTTACCCACAGCTACCGCTAGCTAGACCAACCAATGTGCTACTACCAAATAGAAGAAGGTCTGTTCACAAGCACATGTGCATAAAACCCTGCTAGTGGGGGGGAAAAAAAAAACTTGTTTAGAATCACATTTGCAATTTCTCCACTTTGTTCCTGAACTATTAAGGAAACATTTGCTCGGAGTCGGAGTCACTCTCACCAGGGGCATGGAATTCAGTCCGTGAGAATTTCGATGGATGGACAGAGCATTCTGGTTAATGGTAAAGATGACGGCACCCTGGTCTTCCTGAAATGGAAGTACGTACGATACATAGTAAGCACCACATGGGGCATAGTGTTTTGAAATACAGATGTTATTTTTATTTAAGTATAAGCCAACAAACAAGGAGTCAACTACTATTGAACAGAGAGTGTGCTGTAAGCACGGGTCCCAGAAGAGGGCACACGGTTCTGTGGGGGCACTCAGGAAGTGCCACGGTAGGTCAGGTGTTTGGGGGTGGGGGAAATGGGGTCAGGAGCCGTAGTCTCCAAAGGAAGGATCAGGCAGGCTTAAAATGGACTGATTTCAATAATATTACAGGGTAGGGGGAAGAAGGGTGGGACTTGGCCCCAGGGAATAAGTGAGAGAGCCCCCTGAGGCAGTGGCTGGGAGGCCCCCAGCTGGCTGGTCACATCTGAAAGACATACTACTTTGGGATCATTGGCTGGTGTTTCTAGAAACTGGCTGGCCCTGGAGCAGGAGACCCTCAGTGTCAGCAAGGCTCCAGATGTCAAACCCACAAACATGAAGGAGCACAGTTGATGTACGTGGGAGGGACATGCATGCCTTCCCTGCATTTGCTGGAGGAGCATAGGAATGAGAACAGCTGTGAACATTAGATAACTTTAAAAACTCCTGTGTGTTCCCTGAAACCTGACATATGCTTGCATGTGTGCATGTGTGTGTACATGCATATATTTACTTTGACAATTAGACATTGTTTAAATGATATTAAATGACTTAGCTTCAGTTTGCTTAGGTTAAAATTAAAAACCTAAATAAACATATACTACCCAAACATATAGACAATGAATGGGGCATAGATAACATGAAGATGATGTCCACTCTAGGACTGGAGGAATGGCACTGCAGTTAAAGCGTTTGCCTAGCAAGTGCAAGACCCTGAGCTCAATTCCCCAGCACCACATAAAGCCGGAGGTGGTAGCACATGCCTGTACTCCCAGCACTCAGGAGACTGAGACAGGAAGATTGCCCTGAGTCCAAACCAGATTGGGCTCCATAGTGAGTTCAGGACCAGCTTGGGCTACATAGTGAGACCCTGTCACACTCACACACATACATACACACACACACACACACACACACACACACACACACACACACACACACCGAATTAGCCTTTGAATGTTGCCTGGTTTTATCTACTGTTGGTGTTGGGCATCATTTATGAATGTGCAACTTACTTCAGCAAAAATTGCATTTCCTTGTGCTTCTTGAAATTGGAACAGTGATGAAATGTAGCCTTTCTTGGTAACAGCAAAACTGCCAACTATTGTGAAGATCTTGCGAGGGCAGTTTCGGCAGCCGCTTATTTCACAGACTCACTGGGGATAGCATCATCATGCCCACGTTATGAACCAGTTCTAAATAAAATAAAAGCTTGCACTTTACTTCGCAAATGTTAATATACCCTTTATAGTCAGCAAGTAAATAGCATCTCAGGCAACAGCAAACAGATGTGCGGTGGGAAGCCCCATGGATAGAAAAGACATTTGCATCCTTCAGTAACCACCTGAAGCTCAACTCAAAAAAAAAAAAAAAAAAAAAAGCTGGGTTTGCAACTTTGCTCCGGGATTTATGGGCCTGTGACCTGAGGCAGGTGACAACCACTCTAAGTCATGTATAACAATGTTACTGTGGTTTCTGCCAGCTCCTTAGAAGTGTGTATTCTTAGGATCAGGGATATGTCTTAGAGGCAGAGCTCTTGCCTAGGGTCTGGGAGGCCCTGGGTTCAATTCCTAGCCCTTGGTGTCAGGAGTTGCATATTCTTGGCCCCAATTTCGGACTATCCACTTCAGAACATCTGCAAATGGGGCCAAGATTGTGTTTCCACAATCCCTTCCAGTGGCTGTATGTCCAGAGTCTGCGATGCCCTGCTGCACTGTGCCAGGTGGGAGTGACCCACTTCCCCATGGGAAACTGAGCATGGTAACGTGATCATGCATATGAAGCAGCGCAGTGCCTGGTGCATTGTATGCCTCAGCCAGGTTGGTGGCTCTTCTGCACAGCAGCAAGGGCCTTGTTGGGTTAGAGAATGGGGACAGCCCAAGGGAGCTCACCCAACAGAGTTCCCGAGGCTTGTGTCCCAGAGCCCACGAGGAGGTTTCCTTCTACGAAGTACAATAATTACAGAGTTATGCATGGAATAGTGCACCTATTTCTTCATGTAGAAATGATTAGATATCTGTGAATTTTACTTCCTAATGTGATGTTTATAAACTTTTTTTTATTAATATAGACGGCTTGGAGGACAGCTAGCCAGTGAAATTTTTGACCATTGTCAGCAATTATTAACTTCTCTGAGAAGCACCATGGAAGAGGAGAATAACTATATAAGTACAGAGAATATTTTCCCAAATTTGGAAGATGAATCTGAATGCACAGTTGAGTCCTAACCAACATACCAGCTTGCTTGCTTGCTGTTTCATTCTTCATACGTTATATAAAAGTTTTCAGTTTACAGTTTTAGCTAAGTGTATATTTATCTCCTTATCCAGATAGCCAGTAATTTTAAAAATAGAATATTATCTATATCTGCGTAAAAATATTCAGTCTTCTCAAAGTGTTTACAAATATATCTAATTGAAACCATCATATGATATCTGAGCTAGCCTGGAAAAACTTCTCACAATACTGGGACTGGATCGAGGTGATTGCTCTATACTTTTCAGATCACTTACATTATTAGAACATGTCTGGCTAGAGAATAACCTTCATGCATTATATCAATAAATACTTATTGTCTAAAAACGTGACAGATTAAGGAGATACAGCCATGAATGTGAGAGAAAAAAAATCTGCTTTCCTAGTGCTTACATTCTAACTGGAGGCTAATAATGTGCAGAGATGGATAACTAAGCAAACAAGTAAGAAATGAATTAGGAAAATTACTCCAAGTGTCTACCACCTCCCTTTCCCTTCCACACCACACCATTTCTATGCGGCAAAGCGTAGAAGAGCCTGGGATGCCACACTCTTTGTCCTGTGACTTCACTGGACACCTCCACTGTCTCCTCTGCTTCCCTGACCTCTTCCCCAGCTCAGTTATTGCTGGGCTGGGCTACCCAGTGAGTTCAGGACCAGCCTGGACTGCAGAGCAGTCCAGGTGTATAAAGTGTGTTCTGTGCTTGTGTTTGCCTGGGTAGCTTATCCTAAGAAAGAACATGTAAGGTGATCTCTCAACTAACAGAGGCCACCATCATGCGCAAGACACGGGGTGGGGGACGAGAGACCTAAGGGCAGAGGGGACAAGCCTAGCATGTGATGGGCAGGGCCTGTTAAAGGTCAGGGCAACTGATGAGGGGAGTTGGCAGTAGGAGATGAGGCCTCAGTGGGAGGGGACCAAATAAGAAAGGGTTTTGTAAATCAAGTCAGAGCTTGGGTGTCATTTTGCACATAATAAGAATCTACTGAAGTGTTCTGAGCAGAGGATTAACAGGGCCTCACTCACATGGTTGAGATGATGACTTGCTGCCATGTGGAGAATGTTTCCTGGAGAGGCCAATGTAGAAGCAGGGGGATTGCTCAGCAAGCTGTTGCAGAAGTCCAGGGGCTGTGACAGGGTGGAAGGATGCTGTGGAGGACAGCAATGATTGTTTCTCATCAGTGTAAAAGGCAGAGTCCATAGACGTCACTGCTGGATTGGATATGAAGGGAGAGAAAAGCAGAGTTAAGGGCAGTGCTTAGATTCTTCTCCTTAGACCAGTCCCATTCATATGGATAGTGCAGACTGTAGTGGGAAGAAGCTGTGAGGAGAAAGAAGGGAGGCGGAAGTTAGTGTTATTCTCACTGAGTGCCAAGCTCAAGGTGCCTATGTGACAGCAACAGAAGATGTCTGGTGGGCTGTTAGGTAGCCTTGACTTTGTGGAAGAGGCCAGGACTGGACATGTTGGTTGGAGAATCAAGGACATATGGATGGAACTTAAAGCCATAGAGTTAGGTAAGGTCATGCTGGAAGAGTGATTGGTGCAAAACAGAAATGGCCGGGAAAGAGCACTTCTAGGGAGCTGGGGAAGAGGTCAGGGAAGCAGAGGAGACAGTGGAGATGCCCAGCGAAGTCATAGGACAAAGAGTGTGGCATCCCAGACAATTCCACGCTTTGCTGCATAGAAATGATGTGGGATGGAAGGGAGAGGGAGGCGGTAGACACTTGGAGTAATTTTCCTAAGATATGAAAATATGTGTGGATACTTTGGGTGAAGAGCCAGAAAGGAGAAATGGATGATGCAGAGGGAGTTGGAGAAAAGGTGGGCAGGCCTGCAGGGGGAGAAGGAGATTGAGATCCTAAGCACAGATGGTGAGGCAAGCCTCCATAGGTGAGGCCATGTCATCCACAGTAACAGGAAGGAGGCAGGCATGACAGCATGATGAAGTGACCTGTGTGATCATTTCTGTTTTCCCAATCACTTGCAAAGTAGCAGTCAAACTAAGCTGGGCATGGTGGTGTATGCTTGTCATCCTAGCATTTGGGAGGCTGAGGACAGGAGGATTGCCATGTATTTGAGGACAGCCTGGGCTACACAGTGAGTTCAGGACCAGCCTGGACTGCAGAGCAAGACCCTGTCTCAAAAAAAAAAAAAAAAAGTATCAGTCAAACAAGGCACTGATGTGTTGTTATTTTGTGTGCATTCTGTGTTACTATTCTTTGGAATTTTTGTTTCACATCTGTGATAAATACAGGCTAGAAGGAATTAAATAAATAAAATGTTGCATCCTAAGCAGCCAAATATCTGGTGCTTTAATAACACAACAAATGCAGCTATATCAAATAAGGTAAGATGAGAAGAATGTGATGAATTTTTAATTTTAAAAATGTCTGTCTTCTTTTAAGATATCTGAGAGTAAGCTAAGCATTGACTCATACCAAGAGGAATTAGTCAGCACTACCAATAAGGAGAAAATCTCCTGGATACAACAAAAAAACCAAGAGGTATTTGTAAAACGTGGGACAGCTTTGAGATAATGCTATGATGTGCCAAATAGATTAAGTTCTCGTGAAAACTTAGTGGAAAGTTAGATGGTTAAATGAGCCACTGCCTGCCAGTGTATTATATTGGAAAAGTGTAGCCTTCCTGAGTAGCAAAAGACAGCTATGCACAGCTCTGTCTTTTAGATTAAGACACACAAGCTTCAAGAACTGTGCTATGCTGGCATGATACTCCACAAAATTAACCAGGTAAGCCAAAGCAAAGTATGAGCTGTGGTACACCCTTCTGGGGTGAGTTTTGAGGGATGCTTGCTTTCAAGCATAAGGTTAGCCAGGAGCAGAAAGGATGCTGTGGATTCTGAGGTTATGAAAGTGACAGAGGCAGTGGGCCAGTGGCAGCTCGTGTCCAAATTCAGCCTGGTTGTCTAGTCTCACAGGAGTTCCCAGTTAGACAATTCATTTGTCTTAGTTACCTTTTCATTTTTGTGACTCACTACTTGATATCCACAGTTAAAGGGAGGAAAGATTTAGTTTAGCTCACAGTTTCAGAAGGTCTCAGTCCACTCCTGCCTGGGTGGCTGGCACTGGTGAAAACACATGGTAGGAAGGGGCTGACAGAGGACGGCTGCTCGTGGCATGGCTGACAGGAAGTCCAGTGAGTCAGGAAGGGTGGAGCCAGCATATATCCTTCCAGGTCATGTCCCAGTGATCTGCCCCTTTCAGGTCACTCACCCAGTAATGTACCACATGCCCATAATCTACTACCGGCCTGAAGTCCACCCCTCCTGACCAGGCCCCACCTTATAATTGCACAGGGTCTCATAGGCATTCCATAATTCCAAATCCGATCCATAACAACATTGGTTTTCCTTTGTCAATTATCCATTATTTTTTTAACACTTTTTTTTGAGACAGGGTCTCGCTCTGTGGCCCAGGCTGGCCTGAATTCACTATGGAGCCCTGGCTGGCCTTGGACTCACGGCAATCCTCCCGCCTCAGCCTCCCAAGTGCTGGGATTACAGGCGTGCGCCACCATGCCCAGCTTATGTGGTGCTGGGGAATCGAACTCGGGTACTTAAGCGCTTTAACCGCTGAGCCATTCCTCCAGCCCAATTATCCATTATTTAAAATGTTCACTGCTTGATTGTTTTCTCCCATTGGCTGCATAATTGACATCACCCTTGAGATGCTTCACTGGCCACTTACATAGTACAGTTACACTTCAGCAAGGCGCAGAGGGGTCATTTTACATACTCTTTATAATATTAGTCTTTAGAGGTATTCTGTTTCTAGAGAAGTGCTACCCCATGTATCCATCTAAATATCTGTTTCTCACCCTGCCACTTATATAGCTTTGGTAAATGATGTTCTTGCTCCGTTTCAGGCTATCAAAAAGGAGGTTAACCAGTTTTCCCAGAAAAGGAAACAAATAAAAAGTGGAATCAAGGCACTCGCTAAAATTGTAAGCACTATGATTCTGTCTGTTAATACATCAGCCTACATCTAAAGTCACACGCTGAACTTTATCTTGTTTAACACAGTGTAGGGAATGACACCAGTGCCTGTTGGCTGAGGTTTCTGGGTATATTAGCAGAAGTCAAATTTTTGTCATGTCATACTCTACATAAATGGTGATATTTTTTCTGTCTTCCCCAAACTACCTTGACTCATATGATATTTATCAAAGTTACACATTTTCATTTTATAAATTAGGTCATATTGAATAGCATCATTAAAAATAATGTTTTAAAATCAGCTTGTACCCTACTTCTCTTCACTCTGATACCTGCATTCTGAGGGAATTTTTTTTTCAATTTTTCCCTACTTTATATATGTATTTATTTGTTTGTTTGTTTATTTTTTACAGAAGGCCTTACTCTGTAGCCTAGGTTGGTCCTGAACTCACTATATAACCCAGGCTGGCCTTGGGCTCAATGGCAATCCTCCTGCCTCAGCCTCCCAAGTGCTGGGATTACAGGCCTGAGCCACCATTCCCAGCTTTATATGGTGCTGGGGAATTGAACTCAGGGTCTTGAGCTTGCAAGGCAGGCACTTTAACAGCTGTTGTATTCCTCCAGTCCATCCCCACTTTTTCCTATCTCTGCTTTTCTATATGATCCCCTTAATACTGCTGTTTCTTGAGATTCCTATTTTGTCAGTGAACTATGGACTTGCTGGTGTGGAAATCGGTAGGTAAGTTCTTTATTACCTCCCTCCCCGATCACAGCACACAGATAAATCTCCCCTCATCAGGCACACTACGGTAGCTGCTAGTCTTTTCCTCTTGGTTGTAGGAGTTCTTTATTTTTACTCGTTTGTGATAATTAGAATTAGCTAGTCCATGGCAAACTCAAAACCATAATGGTGTAAAGATGAGAAGTGGATTCCAATCTCATATAATGGTCCTGGGTGGGTTTAGGACAGCGACTCTGTGCCATGTAGTTATTTAGAGCTGCTAGAGACCCTGCCACCCTCAGCACATGCCTTCTGAGGGAGCCATAGTTACTTTTTCCTTACTAGAACAGAATACCCACATCCACAGTTTAAGGGAGGAAAGATTTACTTAGCTCACAGTTTCAGAAGGTCTCACACAGTCGCTTCATGGGCTGTCAGCAAGGGTGGGAGCACGTCACGGGCTGGACAGCGGCTCACAGCCTTGCGGTCAGAAACCAAGTGAAGCAAGAGCAGGCTGATGTCTGGAGACTCAAACAAAGCCAGGGCTTCCCTCACCCCTTCCCCTAGAAAAAGCTGTAACAATGTTTCTTTTTCCTTCCTTTACTCCATTCAAGGTACCAGTTCAGCCCCCTGCACATGCGGTGGCACCTTCCCTCACTTCTGGCCCACAATTCAACAACACCCACCTGAAAGCTAGATATACAGGACTGTTTTTGTAGTCTGAGATTGAGTTTTTATCTTTCCTGAGCCAATACCAAACTGTTTTGATTATCATAGCTTTATAATATGCTTTTACATCTTGAAAGTAATTCACTTTGCTCTCTTTTCAAAAAATTTTGATTTTTTATGCATTTAATTTTGCATTTGAATTTTAAAATCAGATCATGATGAAATGACATTTTACTGATTTTGTTATTAAATGAATGAGTTTTTAAGGATCAGATCTTGATATTTCCATAACCACAGTAAACCTATAACTGAATTCTTCATCCAGGAGTACATTTAGGTAAAAGAACATCTATTTTTCATTGATTTCTATGTAAAAAGACTAAGAAAACCATCTCTTTAGAAAGTTTAACTCTTTTACCATTCTTTCTTATTTCAAAATTCAGGTTCTAAACATGATGGAAGAAAATGGAAAAGTAGATAATATTGCAAAATTAGACCAACAGGAATTTTGCCTGGATCTTGAGGAACTGGAACGGCTTCATGATGAAAGTGGAGAAGAGGTGGCAAAAGTAAGGAAGTAATTAACTTAAGTACCACATAGTCATAATGAAAGGCATAAAAAGATTAGTGCAGAGAAAGCCCATCCCTGTGATAATTTCCTAATACGGTTGATGTTCCCTGCGCTCTGGCTTTTGAGGAGATACTGGCTCGAGACTGAGCCTCATAGTGACCCAGAAGAGAACAATGCCAGTAGGTGGCATTTCAAAACCAGGTGGCTTTCAGCATTTGGGAACAGAACATTAGCTCCTTGGAAGATTAGTGGTACCTTAATCAGGGATCCCAGTTTTAAGAAGACTAGACTATCAGCCTGCCCAAGCTAGGATCTCACAATACAGAGAAAAGATCAGAGCCCAATAATGACCATCTGGACACTGCTGTGCTAGAGGATTTGATCAAAGAATCTCAGCAGTGAAGAGAGGACTGAGTGGGCCGGGCACCAAGCATCTCTGACAACAGAGATGCCAAAACAACTCTGGCTGCCACTAACTGGATCAGAAACAGTAAGAAATGAAATGCAGGTTTGATCACATAATTAATAAAACATAAAATTTAAAATCAGAGAAACACATTTTAAAATCTGAGAGATAGTAATTTGCTAATAATCCTGCCAACAAGTGAAATGCAAAAAAAAAAAAAAAAAAATTCTTTGGGAAGATCCTCAAAACTAAGGACTGTTGCATTCACACTCATCCTAAGTTCTTTTGGCAAATAACACATATGCTTCTAAATGGAAAAAATGTAAATTACCTAATCCCCGTGAGTACTGGGGCATTCTTTATTATTGTGGACCTTAATGATAAGGGAGTTAAATGTAGCAACGTTTCCCAGACAGAAGTTACAGTGGGCATCTCAAATATGTGTTGATAAGACTTAAGACAGTGCTTAGATAGCTGGCAGTTTCATATAAAAATTGACTTTCAGGGGCTGGAGGAATGGCTCAGCGGTTAAAGCGCTTGAGCAAGCACTAAGCCAAGTGCTAAGTACCCGAGTTCGATTCCCCAGCACCACATAAACTGGGCGTGGTGGTGCACGCCTGAAATCCCAGCACTCGGGAGGCTGACACAGGAGGATTGCCGTGAGTCCAAGGCCAGCCTGGGCTCTGAATTGAATTCAGGACCAGCCTGGATCACAGAGTGAGACCCTGTCTGAAAAAAAAAAATTGACTTTCAAGCCACATGTGGAAGCCTAGTGTACTCCCAGCACTCTAGGAGGCTGAGATAGGGGATAGCCTGGGTAAATAAGTGACTTAGTAAAACCCTGACTCAAAATAAAACTAAAAAGTGGGCTGGGGATATAGCTCAGTGAGCAGGCCCTGAATTTAATTCCCGACAGTTAAAAAAAAAAAAAGTTCAGACTTTTCTGATAAAACTGGAAGATTTAGGGCTGGAGAAGTAGCACTGTGGTTAAAGTGCAAGGCCCTGAGTTTGATTCCCCAGTATCACATAAAGCCAGGTGTGATGGCACACACCTGTAATCCCAGCATTTAGGAGGCTGAAGCAGGAGGATTGCCATGAGTCTAAGGCCAGTCTAGGCTCCATAGTGAATTTAGGACCAGCCTGGGCTACAGAATGAGACTCTGTCTCAAAAAACAAACAAATAAAAAAAAAAAAAACTAGGAAAATTAGCTGCAGTGGTTTCTCTTTCTGGCTGTCATAATCAGTGTCCACTCCTCCAGAAAGGCACATGTCCTCACAGTTCCCCTTGCTCATAGATGCAACCTGGCTGCCCTTAGAGGCATTTGTATTGACACCTCAGTCTTTAAGACAGGAAATCCAAACCCATAGACATAATAAACTGTAGAAGACCATGCTTACAGGCTTGCGGCACTCCTCAGCTCTGTGCAGGAGGGCCAGAAGTCTTGAAAACAAACTGTCCCACTCAGTGTGCAGCTATGCTGAGTTAGTGAACCTACAAGGAGACATTTTTTTAGGAGGCCACATTCGCATATTTATCTTTCTTTTGTCTTCACAATTCAAGATAAGAAAGGATGCGGAGATGCACAATCTAGGCAAGAGATATTTGACTGAGCTTATCAAAGAAGAATGCTGGGATTCAATGGCTGTGAAAGGTCGAGCACTGAAGGTATGGATGTGCCCCAGGTACAACACCCTGGCTTAGGGAAACTTTCATTACAAGATTCATGGCACAAAATAAATGAATAAATAAATAAAATTTTAAAGAAAATCTACACATAGCAAAACACTCAAACCATGTCTTGTCTCTTACTATACTGAAAGCCACTAGATGGATTCATTTTCCTTGTTTTTTATTTTTAATTTCCATATGTATGTATATATATATATATATATGATATATAATGTTTACAGTGAACTTGAGTATTTTGTATATATATATATATATATATATATATATATATATATATATATATCACAACCTGGGTTGACAGATGTCATCTTTTAAAACTTGAAAGATTTTGCTCCAAACTCTCCTGGCCTTTAAAGTTTGCATTGGGAAATCTGTGGTAGTTTGAATGGGTTTGTCTTGGTAGGATTATGTCTGTTTTACTCTTGCTCCTTTTAATATTCTTTCTTTATGTTGCATTTGTGAGGTTTTAATTATGATGTGTAGTGGCAAGTCTCATTACTGGTTGATGTTATTTGGTATTCTATATGCTTCTTTACCTGAAAATTAATTTCTTTTCCTAGATTGAGGAAATGTTTTATATGATTTCAGTGAATAAATTCTTTGTATCTTCGGTGCTGTCTTCTGCTCTTTCTCCATCACCCACAATTCTGAGATTGGTTCTTTCTGAGTCATCCATCAGCTGTTGTATCCAGCTACTTTGCTCATTCTAATTTTGGAGTTGTGCCTAACTATGGCATTTGTTTCTTCAGCCTTGTCTTCAAGGTCTAAAATGCGGTCCTCACAATGTTGGAGACAATTTCCCCTGCCTTCAAGTGTATTTTACATATCTTGAATTTCAGCTAGATTTCTTTTGAAAATTTCCACTTCTCTATCAAAATGTTCCTTCATATCTCGCATTTCCTTATGTACCTCAGCCAACTTTTTATTTGTGACCTCTAAATGCTCAGTAAGCTTTGTATCCATGGGGACCACTATTTGTTTAGTAAGCTCCTCTCTTAGCTCACTGATCATTGTTTGAATTTCTTTGAGAATTTCTTGTTTGAATTGAATGTTTGACTTATTTATTTGCTTTTTGACTTCCTTCCCTCTCAATTCCACAATTTCAAGGCCCATGATTTTAACTTCTGGGGACTCAGGCCTTCCTGTAGGTGTCCTGTTGCCTTATTTTCTTCCCATGTTCCCATGTTGAGGGACTCAAATTTAAAGACCTAGCCAAGAGGTTTCTTTGAATGGCTGTGAGGGTGAGGGTGGGGGGAGCCAAAACTCCTCAGAGTTCTGTGCTGGGAGTAGGTAGTGAGGGAGAACTTAACAGTGTGATGGCTTCTGTGGTGTCCTATTCACCCCAAGTTTCCTCAGCAAAGCTGTCTCACTTATCCCAACTCCCCTCCTCTGAGGTTGGGGCTCTCTACCCTCAGAGATGCTTCCACCACCACCCAAGCCATTCTGGGAGTCAGTGGCCTTTATGTCTTCTCTGCAATTGTCTCTTGTGCCAGTTTCTTCCTAGGCACTCTGTAAGAGTGACCCCAAAACCCCTGATACACTCTCTTTTTTTGAGACAGGGTCTCATTCTGTGGTCCAGGCTGGTCCTGAACTCACTTCGGAGCCCAGGCTAGCCTTGGACTCACAGCAATTCTACTGTATCAGCCTCCTGAGTGCTGGGATTACAGGCATGTGCCACCACGCCCAGCTTATATGGTGCTGGGGAATTGAACTAGGGTACTTAAAGCGCTTTAACCACTGAGCCATTCCTCCAGCCCTGATATACTCTTATGAATTTTCCTTTACTCTAATCAGTCTAATCTTGGACTCTTTTTAAAAAAATGGCTCCTGCTTATGTCATTGCCTCTTCTGGGTGCCTAGCATTCCTTCTGATCTAGACTCCAGGAGGCCTTTTCTAAGGGGAGTGCACATTACGTTTGTAGTGTGCTCTACCCACAGGCTTGTTTTTCGGAGGCTGGGGCGACCAACTGCTGTCAATTCCCACTTCTCCAGGTCCCACACTTAGCATGATCAGAGGGTGTGGGTGGGCTTTCCTCTGTATGGATTCTGGCAGCTCCCAGCTGTTCATAGCCAGCCTGGGTCAGCTTCTTGGGCTGCCTTTTTGTCTCTGTTTCTGATGTGTTTTCAGGGTTTCTGCCCTTTCCATGGCCTCCTTTCAGTTGTTGATGTGTTCCTCCCTATCCTAACTACGTTGAACAGGTGGTTTTTGATCATATTCTCTGCTTATTTAGTGGGCACACAAGGAGACATTGTGCATCACTGTTACTCGGCCAACATCTTGACCAGAAGTTCCCCTTAATTGTTTTCTTTCCTCTGCTCAGGCTCATGTTTCTGAGCAATGCTTTTCTTCTTTTTCTCTTTGACAGTCCTAGCATCTATGTCTAGACACTTTTCCACTCCAAAAGGCCACTTCATTCACATTCTACACAGATTAAACGGTAGATGTGGCATTGTTTGCATTTTTACCTGTTCCTACCTTTACCTTCATGTATGGAGTGACTGGCCTCTCAGTTTATGCCTATAGCACTAAAGTAGCTATTGACAGCACCTTTTTCACTTTCAAATATGCCATCTACCCCTCAGCATGGGTAATAAAGTATGTGGTCACCCTACATTTACACGTTGAGTATTGCTCTAGCAGAGGGTTTTCCAAGAGAGGCACATTTGGTGCTGGACTGTTCTTTGTTGCAGGTGCTTTCCTGCGCATTGCGGGATGTTTAGCAATCTTCCCAGCCTGTCCACTCCACAGTGGCATCCCTTATCTTCAGGAGCAACAATTTCAAAAATGGTTCTGGACATTGCCAGACATCTGGGGATAGAGGGCCTGTGGGCCAGGTTGCCCCTGACTGAGAACTGCTGCTTTGGAAATAAATCCTGCACAAGAACACAGTCTCTTATACAAAAGTTATACCAATACCTGTGGCTTACATTATTTTGAGAATTACCATTGTCAGTTTTACTTGTGGCATAATAACCTATGAGTTAATTTTAACTAGAGAACGCATCCCCCATGCCACCCTGGGTACTCACGGTTGAGCTAAAATTGGATTTCATGTTGCTTTTCTCCCCAAGTGCTTTCACATCCCCTACGTGATTGAGAACTTCCCAATGAAAGCACGCACAGCCGAGGAACTGGTGGAATTAAAGAGAGTGATGCAGCAAAAGAAGATTGAAGCAGAGTGTCTTAAAGTACAGTTTTAAATATGTGTGTGTGCATTTGTGCATGTGTGTGCGTGCGTGTGTGTGTGTGTGCATGTGCATGTGCGTGTCTGTGTGTCTGTGTGTTTAGCCAGGCCCAGTGACCCAAGTCTGTTAATTCCAGAAATTTGGGAGGCTGAGGTAGGAGCATTGCAGGTTTGAGCCCAGCCTGGGCAACTTAGCAACTTAACAAAATCCTGTCTCAAAGTAAAAAATAAAAAATGGTCTCAGTGTATAAGTCCTGGGTTCAGTTCCAAGTACAGCAAAAAAAAAAAAAGAGTGTTTGTGTACATGTATATGTGTGTGTGTGTGTGTGTGTGTGTGTAAATAATGTAATTTATTTTAAAGTTTCTAATGTAAATTTTAATTAGGATGCAATTTAAGATATATTCACATATTGTATATATTATGATTGCATTTCTTGTTAATTTGTAAGATACAGGTGTGATCAGAAATACAACACATGCTTGAATTTTTTTATTACACATTGCCATTAATTCCCCCAACACAACCACTCCCCATGATTCAAACCATGCCTGCCTCATCATTCTTGTTATCCTTGCCATTTTCTGATGCAGTTCTGGAAATCCCACTGCACGATTGTCTTTAGTTGCACTGCCAAGGTTGTGTCAGTGTCCTGAATTAAACCAAAATATATATCTTTTGTGGCCATTTTGACTTTGAGGAAAAGCCAGAAGTCACATGATGCCAGAGCCAGTGCAGAAGATGAACAAGGACATACCGTAATGTTTGTGAGCCTTCCTGGAGGCTGGACGGCCCTGGACAGAGGTGTTCCCCATATTCTTGATCACACCTCATAAAGACATGAAAGAGAACTTCCAAAGTGCTTCAAAAATTAGCAAACACAATGAGATAAGTGTATTCAAAGCAAGGGGAGTATCTTGAGATGGGTAGGTGGCAATATGTCTCCTAGTGTAATGGTTTTTTAAAACAAATTTTAAACATTTACTCTATTTTTCAGCCACTACTTTTGTATACTACTAGTGCGTATGGGAGCCTATATCCACAAAATAAACCAAGGAGCCCATAACCTGGGCAGCACTGGCAGGCCTCCAGCTGTGAGGATGTGCTTTCAAAAATGAGATTTGTGGTTTGTTCTTGACCTGTTCCAAGATTGTCTTTATTCATACATACCTGCTTTATTCTCTTTTTATGCTAGTGATTATGTTTTAGGATACTTCATCAAAGATGAGATAGAATCGAGTTTGATAGAATTGTGGCTTTCCTAAAAAATATATATATATATATATATATATATATATATATATATATATATATCAGCCATTTTTTAAAACAACAATCTCTGTCAAACCAATAAAATAACAGTGGCTCTTTGGTATAATATTTTTTGGCCAGAGCGTTGTATCTACTCTTTTTCTTGATATAAAATAAAGACATACGTAAATCGTAATGTATGCCCTCAAGACCCACAGGAATATATTTCTTTGTAAAGTGTGAAGAAATATGTAGATAGATAGATCTATATCTATGTGCTTAAGTGCCAAGACTCAATATTTATAAGCAGGTATCATTCTGACCCCAAAATATAAATATTATATACTATCAAGAGTCATTTTATTCTTTTGATTCACCCATAACTTATCAGTTTCTGAAAGTTTAATGTCTTCTGCAACTGTCTCAGTAACTATGGTTCACTTCAAGTTGTGTTTTCCCAGGACAATGTGACCACTTAAGATGACTGTTGAAATAACTGAATTGTCACAAAGTTGTCCTTTAGACATGTAACTTCCATGTCTTTTTTTTGTATCTTCAGTTACGAAAGAAAATTGTAGAGGACCAGTCTGCAACCAAGTTGGCCAAGAGGCACCATGATGAGGATGATGAAGAGGAAGAGGAAGACAAGATAGAGAGTGGCACCAACTTGCCCAACTACTTGCTTGGTAGTCTGAGCAGTGATTTTGGAGTAGACACTTCTTTGTTGTCAAGCCAGTTGGAACTTCATTCCAGAGAAGAGAAAATCAACCAAATTGTATTACTGAAAGTGGGTGAATTTCCTCTTTATCTTCAAAAATCTATGAAATTTCACATAAAGTGTCTTTCAAGAGCTTATGCTGAAACCTAATGCCAATCAAATGAAATAGAGAAATAGCTTTCTCCATGGCCTCTAGCCAGAGTTGATAAACAAGCACTGCTTCCATCCATGGGAAGTGGATTCTATGATACCAGTTTTTAAAAGAGCTTTCTAACACCATGAGCTATTATTCCGCTCAAAGAAATTCTTTAATTGCCTCTTCTCAATAACCCTGACCTCATTCAATCTCCTTGTAAGGTCAGGATGTCACTGCTTCTCTGTCAGCTTAACCTGATAAAATACAATTTTATCTCTTAAGATTTCTTTAAATTTCAGGGCTCGGGAAGGAATTGTGAGATCCGTGGGACCCTATGCTCCTGCTTCTTACTCTGCACCAAATAAGTCAATCTCGGAACACATTCGTGTGTGTGTAGAGGAGCATGCAGGAAGAGTTTTTGAAACTGCAGAGATTGCGATTGCATGTACTGTGAAGTTTACTGTTGACTATTCTTGTTCTTGAGAGGCCATCACCATGTCTGACACCTTTCTAGCTACCATACAGTGTGGCTCTAGCTTCCTATGCTTTTCACTGCTCCTCCTCCAACGCTGGACATTCCTGTTCATTTGTACTCAGAGCCATTAAGTTGCCTTTTGTTGCTCAGCTTGCGCTAAGCAGTGCTGCGATAACTTACCTTCTTGCTGCTTTACTAAGGTGTGCTCCTGCTAGGGGTAATTTCAGTTCTAGAGAGATTCTGGTACAGGTGCTAAGATCATTTTCTACCTTACTTCAGTAGTTTCATTTTCAGTAGGATGGGTATAGAGAATGGACCTGCTGGTAACATAACAGCCATTTCACTAAAACCAGGTCTGCCACTTTGGATGTGGCCTGATCCAACTGGCTAGCTTGGGTTGCCCTCCTGCTTGAAAATGGCCCGCCCCTACAGAGGAAGAATGTTGTCTATGGTAATGCTTCTTTATGAGATTCTCCACTTTCTGCAAGCCATCTCTTCCTCTCCCTTCTCCCGCAGGGTTCCAAAGAAAATGGGCCTCCTAACTTAAGTCCTGTTTATTGCTTTTTGAACATTTTATGATGTATTTATTCTAGAACATACAAAAAAGTAGAGCAAAGTGCCCAGCGAGCTTCCAACTACCCAAGCATTCCAAGTAGGTGCACTTTAGAAATTTTCACCACTCCTGCACATGGAATTATAATTTAATTTCAGAAATGGGTGATGGTATAACTGACAGTTATACTGCTTTCCTTAACCCCACCCGTAGTTGGATGCCATGGGAGATTATTAAAACAAGAAATGACTCAACATAAGCAGTATTCCAAGATTAGTTTTACCTTCTTAAAAGATAATTAATTCCTGTACTGATTTTGGGAGAGAAGTTTAACTGTAGGATCTTGTCAGTAAAGATGGAAGAGGTGATGTGTCTTCAGTAACCTATTGATATTTTAGGATATCATTTACAAGGTAAAAACTGCTTTCAATAAGGAGTTCGATGCTGCGTATAGACAAAAGGAGTTTGAAATTGCGCGAGTAAAAGAAAGAAATATTAGAATCAAGGAAATTATTTCAGATCTGGAGTTGGAAGAAAAAGTCTGGCAACCAGATTTTGAAGACTGTGAAAAGCCAGAAAGAACCCTTGTTGTGGAAAATCATGAGGTACTGGCTAGCCTTGTTATCCCTTTCCTTTTGCTCATGGGATTTTTCATTCACTTATCTTTTCACTTACATTACTGGAGGTAAATGTATTTGGTAGCACTCTCAGTTACAGGTAATAAAAATTGGGAATGGAGCCTTAGCGTTAAAGAGGATTTATTTTATGAATCCCTCAGAGTCCAGGAAAGATTTGGACATTAAGCCTAGGAAAAGCAAGAACCCAAGACTGGAAACTTGTGGGTAGTCTGAAAGTTCTGTAGCTTACTTCTCTGAGATTTTGGCTTTCTCCAGCAATTTTTACTCTATCTCCTCTACTCAAAAGTGCAGCTGGTCTGAATTAGAATCCTTTGGTGCCACTTCACTCCCAAGTAGAAAATTGTTTGTAAAATCTGCATTACCCCTGTCCATTGATGTCCCTTGGGACTGCCTACCAGTATATGAAAGGAAAGTTTGGCTTAAATTTTGTAAAACTATCAGCAGACATCTATATTTTCTTTTTCAGATTAAAACTCAAAAACATTTTAGTCCATGGCAAAGAGTCAAAACACAATTTTTTGTGGCCTGTCAAATAAAGCGATGGATTCACGCACGGGTATGTGGTTTAGCTCAAATGGCACAGAAGACTCTCTTTCCTTTTAGAGGTGTGCAAGTTTGTCCCAGAGACATCTCAGACATTTGTCATGGTCTGGGGGGCCCTGGCTCTCGGCTGGCTTTCTTCAGTTCACCTTCCATACTGCTGCTGCCCTTCCCAGTGTTAAATGTGGTCACTACAGTGTCAGGTGGAGGCTGCCTTCATGTTGGCTGTCTGTTCCAGCCTCCCTCTGATCCTGGCTCTTTTCCAGGGCACCGACGCCAGACACAGAGGCCTGATGGACATGATGGGAGGGGTTCTAGAAGTCAAGAAGGAAGACATTTTAAGAATGGTGAGATTTCTGGCTTTCCTATGGAAGGCACAATGGGGTGAGAGACTTAAAGTTGATCATTTTTGTCTTCTTTGAACTTCAGTATTAGAAATTCTACTGCAATAAATACTAGATAACTGCCTGGTATCATGTAAATCCACCACAGTAGGCAAATAAGAAACCTGCCTTCCATTCTCACAGAAAGCAAACAAACATGAGTAGCCACTGAGGTTCTGATCTTCCATCAAGGACAGGACTCCACTTCCTCTGTAATTGTCCAGATACACCAGGAACATTATCTCTGGCACCTGACCCAGAGCTTCCCAGAGTGCAGGTATAGTTCTGGCTACAAAGATGCCAACATACACACCTGAATCAGTCACTTAAAAATCTGGCCGTATTCCAAACTGCCCTCTCTCACTGAAGTCACAGGAAAGCAGCTGTAATATTTTCCATCTCCCTCGGTCAAAATACCAAGTCATTGTCCTTGACGACATAGATAGGGCCTATACCTTTTTACAGGGCTTTTTGTTTTATTTAACAAGAACCATATCTCTACACATTCATCATAATACTATGCCTGTATTTGAATAAAACTTTCCTTTATATCTTCAGG
This sequence comes from Ctenodactylus gundi, assembly GCA_004027205.1. NCBI lineage: Eukaryota > Metazoa > Chordata > Mammalia > Rodentia > Ctenodactylidae > Ctenodactylus > Ctenodactylus gundi. The sequence goes on along the minus strand of PVKB01004359.1, from coordinate 90,595 downwards.
TGATTCCTCAGCCTACTTTCATGATAAAACCTGATGCTCTGTGGACAGAAGAGGAAAGGAAACATTTCAAAGATTACGAGAAAAAAGTCAAGGAGTTAAATGAAGAAAAAGATAAATATAGAAAGGTCAGTAGAGCAAGAGAATTAATCTAACCAACCAGGATTTGTTTCAGTATCTTCTCAAATGTTTAATTTTCTCTATGTCTTATAAGGATAGCATTTAAACCAATTCTCAAAAGAATTCAGAGAACTAAGGAAAATCCAGAGTTAGGGCAATTTAAAACAAACCAAAAAACTCCACATAGCAGCATTTTCTAAAAGTTCTTACTAATTTCAACATTGCCAATACGTATTTTTAAAAGTGTTTAAATGTTACTAGGGATGTGAATCCAAGACCTTCACACTGAGCTACATCCCAAAACCAATGCCTTCCACTTAGCTACACCTCCAGCCCACTTTTTTTTATTTTTGATTTTGAGACAGGATCTCACTAAGTTACTAAGTTGCACAGGCTGGACTCAAACTTGTGACCTTTCTGCCTCAGCCTTTCACTTGCCCTTATTGTTGGGATTTGTTTGATCCCTCATTCTCTGAATGTTTGATGAGCACCTGTTACAGCTAGAGATGGTTCTACCTGTCTACAGCTATTTGAGTTTAGTGATACCATTGCTTGATTTGTTCTCCATCTCAAGGAGCAAATGTGAGGAAAGAATGATGGCATCCGTGCAGGATATACTTTATAGTTATTTGAGCTTTTTGCAATTCAACTTTGCTATTAAAAAATCTCCTTCCATGACAAAGAAACAGTCTCACATTAAAATTGCCTACTGTGGTAATAGAGGTGTGAAAGCTGATGGTCGGCTGCCAAGTAAATAATATTTGTTCATCTACAAAGTAAGTGAAATCACACCATCATTCAAGACAGGATGGCATTCCAGCTTTCTTGCAAAAAATTTCCTTGGGCCTATTGTTAACATGTTTTCATTCACTGCAGTTTTCCTTTGCATTTACCCTAAGAGAATACTTACCTAAGCCAAAATCTGTAATCCTGAAAGAGGTAAAGATTTCAAGGCATTATCAGAGATAAGAGGCGAGGACCTCTCAAGGCATTCACTCCTGCTTTTGTGTCTTAAATAATAGTTCTCTGCCCATAGTCTCATTTCCCTTCTCCTTCCTCATCTTCCTCTGGGAGAACCTTGGTTAAATTCAGCACTCTTCCCCAACACATGCAGTGGAGGAAGAAAGGATACTGGCTACTTTCACCCGAAGTTGACGACCTTAATCTCAATTGGGTCCTTGTTCAGCAATCCTGTTCTATTTTTCCTCCACTCCGGTGCTCTGGCACTGGAACGTGAAGTGACATCACCTGGGGATCTTGTCAAAAATGCAGAATCAGATTCCACTGTGTCTTCATGTCTCAGGGCAACACTGAAGACACCACTCAGGGCTAGCAGATCCCACCTTGAGTGGCAGGATCCTGGGGCGTGTCGCACCTGCTCCTTTGTCCTCAGACGCTCAGCCCCTGAGCCCTTGTGCTCACTCTCACTGTATTTTCTGTTTCACTAGAAGAAGAGAAGCAACTACAAGAAACTATTTTTTCTACCCCACATCTACCACCTACCCGTTCTGCTGAGTCCATGAGGTCCACTGCCTTTGTCATCAGGATAGAATGATGCGCGACCCCTCAGGATGCTTCTGTGCGTGTGCGGTGGGAACTGTCCCTCCTCAGCTCCGCGGCACCACTGCATGTCAACTTGCCCCTCTGTTCTGCATCATCTTGTTTTCTGTCTCTGTTGATTTTTCCCCATGCACATAGGCACAAGCACTAATCTTATACCTCTTATTTAAAAATTCACTCTTAAAAGGGATGATAGAATTATTTCTTCTACTCTTGTGGCTTTTGAGTTAGACTGATCTTATTTCATAATAAATAAGAAGTAAAAGAAAAACCACAGTTCTCTTGACTCACTTTCAATCCACTGTTCAATATCTCTGGTCCCCTTGTTAGCAAACCTCAACTTTCTGCCTTGTCCTTTTTAAAGTGTTATTACAGGAAATGCCAAGCATACATAAAAGGAGAGAGAATAGAGCCATGCACGGTGGCACATGCCAAAATCCAGCACTGAGGAGGCTGAGGCAGAGGAATCAAGAGCTTAAGGTCAGCCAGGACTGCATAGCAAGTTCAAGGCTGGCCTAAACTACACAGTAAGATCTTGTCTCAGAAAAAAAAAAAAAAAAGGCAGAGAAAATGGTATAATGATGTATTATGATCCTCCCATTTATCCATGTTATATCTCTGTCTTCTCCCTCAATGCTAGATTAGGTTTTCAGTAATATAAGAAATTAAATCTAGGCATGACAGTACATGGCTATAACATTATACTCTGTGAGTATGAGGCAGGAGGATAGCAAGTGCAAGCTCATCTGGTCAACGTAGTGACGTAGCAAGGCCCTGTCTCAAAATAAAAAACAAAAGTGGCTGAGGATATAACTCAGTGAGAAGTCCCTGCGTGTAATCCTCTGTATAAAAAATAAAATAAAATGCTAAAATTTAATTTGAAGATGTTTAAAGCTTGGAAAAAAACTGTCAAGGTTTTTTCAACCTTTTTATTAGGGCATTTGACTATCCAGATTAATAAGTCTCATCTTAGCAGATTTGTACACTCACATAGCACACTTCAGTCACTTCCCCCATCACGCCCCTCATCCTAGTCTATCCTTTAGTTGACTGTTTTTGGGGGAGGTTCAATGTGTGTTTTTATAGCAAAAAAAACACATTACCACTAGTCTTATACACTTATCCTCTCATACTTGTCCCTTTCTTCTTCTTTTTTTTTTTTAAACTAGTATGGTTTACAACACACAATGGTTACATTAAACTTGATAATTGTGTGCATGTGCATATTACATGAACTTCCCTTCTCCTTCCACTTTCCAGCCCTTCCATCCCCTCCCTTATCCCCTGGCCTTCCAATGTCACACCCATTTGACTCTATTTACTTATACTCAATGGATTCTCATATTAGAGAAACCATTCATTCTATTTAATCTTCCGATTCACTTCATTAAGCATAATGACCTCAAGTTGTATCCATTTTTCCTGCAAATGACCCAAATCTGTCTGTCTTTAGGTCAGAGCAGTACTCCATTATGTTATATATACCATGTGTTCTTTATCCATTGATCTTTTGGTGGATATTTTGACGGATATTTTGACATCTTTCATGATTTAGTTATTATTACTTGTGCTGTTATCTGCAAATAAAAATAATTTAACTCCTTTCTTTCCACTACATATTCCTTATTTCATTTTCCTTCTTGATTGCTCTGGCTAATGTTGCAAGTGTGAATAGGAGCAGTGATAGTGAACAGCCTTCTCTTGCTCCTGACTTAAAGGGAAATGCTTTCAGTCTTTGTCCATTTAGTGAAATGTTGGCAGTAGATGGTCATAAATAGCTTTTATCAGGTTGAGAAAAGGTTCTTCTTCCATATCTATTTTCATCAGGATTTTCATTATAAATGAATGTTGGATTTTGTCAGAGGTTTTTTCCTGCATCTATTGAGATGAACATATTTTTGTTCTTGTCCTTATTTTTGTAGTGTATTACATCAATTGATTTATATATGTTGAATCATCCTTGCACCCTGGGATAAGACCACTTGATCTTTTTAATGATTTGTTGAATTCTGTTTGCCAGTTTCTTATTGAGGATTTTTGCATCTATGTTCCCTAAGGAAATTGGCCTGTAGTTTTCTTTCTTTGTTAGTTATTTGTTTGGTTTTAAAGGCTTATTAAGTCTCTGTCTCTCCTTTCCAGTAAAGGGTTTGGCAATGTTCCTTTACTTTTAATTTCGTAGAACAGTTTAGAATTTTTGATGTTAGCTAAGGTAGCAGTAAAATTGAGGTAGTAGTAAAATTGTTCAGCAAATCCATCAATCCCAAACTTCGTTTTGGAGGTACAGACTTTTATCTGTCTCACTTTTAATATTTGTTATTGATCTATTCAGGGTTTTTAATATGTTCTAAATTCAATTTTGGTATCTTGTATGTATCTAGGAATTTATTCTTTTCTCCCACCTTCTCCTATTTGTTGAGGTACAAGTTTTCAAAATAATTTCTTAGAGTCCTTTTATTTTCAGCAGTGTCCTTTGTGATTTTACCTTTTTCCTACTTGCATTGACATGCGGTTTTTCTTTCCTTCTTTAGGTTAGTTTCACTAGAGATTTATCAATTTTATTTATTCACTCATAAGACCAACTCTTTCATTGATCTTTTGTAATTTTTTTTTAGTTTCAGTTTTGTTGATTTCTGCTCTGATTTTTGTAATTTTTCTACTATTTTTGGATTTGGATTGTTCTTGTTTCTCTAGGAACTTGAGGTGCATCATTAAATTGTTTATTTAGAATTGCCCTAATTTTTTTAAATATATGCTTTCACAGCTATACATTTTTCTTACAGTACTGCTTCCATTGTGTCCTATAGATTCTGGTATGATGTGCTTTCATTACCGTTTCATTATAGGAAGTTTTTAACTTCTTCCTTGATTTCTTCTGTGACCTGTTGTTTGTTCAATAATATAAACTCCATGTATTTTTATAGTATAGCTGCTTTTGATGTTAATTTCTAGTTTTAGTCTGCCATCATCTGAAAGGAATTATTTTAGTTCCTTTGTACTTATTTAAATATGCCTCATGATATGGTATATTTTGGAAAAAGTCTCTGGTGATGCTGAGGAAAAAAAATGTATTCTATTGATCTTGGATGGAATACTCTGTAAATTGTTTCATGGTGTGGTTTAACTCTAATATTTCTTTGATAATTCTTTTGTCTAGTAGACCTGTTTATCTGTGATAATGGAGTACTAAAGTCCTCTACTATAATTGTATCAGGACCTACTGATCCTTTTATGTTTTTGTTTTACAAAATTGAGTGCCCCGGTGTTGTGTTTGCATATATTGATAATTCTTACTGTTGGATTGTTTCCTTAATCAGTATAATGTCCATTTTTGTCTCTTCTGATCTACTGTGCCTGAGAATAGGTAGCTATCCCAGCTCATTTTCTGGGTCTGGTTACATGAAGTATTAATTCCCATCCTTTTATCTTTAGTCAATATATTTCTTTATGGGTACAGTATGTCTCTGTCAAGCAACAAATTGTCAATCTGTCAGTCTGTATCTGTCTTTGACAGGAGAGTTGAGACCATTTACATTGAGCATTATCATAGTGGCATATTTGCGGTATCCTCTTGTCATTGCTTCAGTGACACTTGCTCTTCACAGTTGTTACGTCATTCTCTTCTTTCTTTTGTTTCCTTTTCTCTTGATTTGTTGGTGCTGTTAGTCTCCCTATCTCTATATAAAATTTCTTTAAGTATTTTCTTCAATGCTTCTCTATGAGTAACAAATTTCTTTGGATTTTGTTTGTCATGGAAAGCTTCAACTTCTTCCTCTATTTTGAAGGATAATTTTTCTGGGTATAACAGTCTGGGTTGGCACTTCCTTTTGTTGGAGCTTGAATAATTTTGCTCCATGACTTTCTGGCTTTAAGGCCAGGCATATGTGTTACTTACTTAGGCTAAACCACCAAAAGTTATCAATCCTTAGTAGGCTCCAACTGCTATACCTGCTTCAACAGTGTCTCAGATACCAAGATCAATGGTAAAACTTAAGACTTACAGGCTACTGATATAAAATGATAAGTTATCAATTCATACAACCATTTTATTCTTTACATTAAAAGTGTTATCTATACTGCTAATATATAAAGGTAAGTATCTAAACAACTGTCTTGTAACTGAGGAGTTTATTAAAGGTGACACTCTATTATTGTGGACAATAGTTTAAAAATCTGCCTTAATTTTCTATGTCTAACTAAATAGCAAAAAAAAAAAAAAATTGATTCCCAACAGACCAGGCCATATGACTGTGAGTTATCATTACCTAACAATACTCTTGATGAGGGTGGTGGGGGAGAAAGAAAGAACTGAAACAGAGGGTTAGTTTTTGGAGGTGTGAGAGAAAACAGAAGAGTAAGTATAGGATAGAGAAGAACAAGAAAGAACTCCTGCCTCAGGCCAGGACAGAGTGGATACACTTAAGCAGTAGTGACAAATTAAAGGACAGGGAAATCTATGAATGAATTAGAGTATGTCTCCAGAATCTATAGAAAGAATTTTTAAAGGAAAAAAAAAAAAACGTAAAGAACTACTCAAGAGTGAAAGAATGCAAAACCTAAAATAAAAGAAACCTACAAATCAATACCATGAGAAACCCAAGTCCAAAATGACTACAGCAATCCATTGAAGTGAGTCCAAAGTCCAAAAAGAGGTTCTCCTGTGTTATTTGACTGGGAAGTCTTTATGTCCAAGACCTTTGATTTTGCTGACCAAGGCATAGCATGGGACCAGTTCCCTCTCTACCTGTTTCTCCGTCTGCAAAGATGGACCACTCTGAAGTGTCTCTCACAGTGCCTGTGAGGTTGAGGTAAGCAAAAAGCCCACTGGGCTTCCTTCTGGCAGCCGGCAGTGGTGGCCTGTAGTCCAAAGGCACTTAGACTCCTAACCCCCTCAGCAACTACTCCCAGGTGATCTGACTCTTCTTCCGCCTGTGTTGCAGGGGCTCGGGATGAGACCTCTGCCTAATGGCCTCTAATCTTTCATGAGGCCTACAGCATTTTTTCCCTTCTCCACTGCTAGAACTTTTCTCTCTCTGTCATTGGCAAAGAAGGCTTCTGGATTCCCTAGAGTGTGACCTGCCGATGGACTCTTTCCTGGTGCAGCTCCAGCTGTGCTGCCCGCTCACCCCTCTCGCTCTTCCTGGAAGCCCATTTGCCTATAATTCCCGCACTGCACTTGCAGCTCATGGACTTTAAGCTGTGACACTTGCAGCTTCTGTAGCTGGAGGACTGGATGCTCTGGCTTGCCACAGCCAGAGACCCTTTTTGTTTGTCACACACTACCAATATCCTCTTTGGCACTGTCCAGGCTGTCATCCTAGCTGTAATCCTCCCACTATGCTTGCAGCTGGGTTCACAGGTTCACTGTGGCCCCAAGCCCTGCCTGCCTCTCATAGCCCAAAATGTCCTTTTACTTATTTATTTATTTATTTATTTATTTGGTCTGGGAAGCCACGCATACCTGACTGGTAATCTTTTCCGCTTTTCTGCCAGTCCTGTGGTCATATTTCAGATCCAGTTGTTACTGTTTCCCTCAAGTGTTTTTACAGGGCTACATTGCATGTCTGGAAATTGCTCTTCTATATAAAGCCAGAATCTTCTTGAAAGATTTACTGTGATTTATTTTTACTGAGTCTGCAACTGTTTGCCTCATTAGCCACAATGAGTGATTTTTTGACCTTTTTTTCTTTTCAGTATAAACTTTTAAATCAAAAATCCCAGGCACACGATACCTTAATAGGTCCAAGTGGAGCATGGCTGGTTGGCTGGGCAGAGGCCCAGAATACCCCATAGTGTTAGCCTTCTTCCTGTCTCTTGTAGCAAAGAAAGCAAACTCTAGGTTTTCTATGAGCTTTTAATATTCCTAAATATTAACTTTACTACTACCTTCTTTATAGTCATTAGAAGCAGAATTGAAGAAACTTCAAAACTTGATTCAGGAAAGCACACAGAACTTTGATGAACATTTGAAAAGACTTTTTGAAAAGAAAGTGAAGGCGGAAATGGTTGTCAACCAGGTAAATGAAAAGTTCATTTATGCAACTTGTTCTCCTAAAGCTCCTGCAGGGGCTTACCACTGTTCTTTGGATGATGAGTAACATCTTTGCCAAAATGCAGATTCCTCATATCCCATCCCTGGGTCCTGCTCCCACCTCATGGTGCCAGTTCTTCACTTGCCAGACTTCCCTGTCTGGTGTCCTGATAGGTGGTTGCTCTGGGAGGTACAGGGGAAATGAGAAATAACTACTAAAAGATTTTTTTTCTTGAGTAATGGAATATTCTGAAATTGATTGCAGTGGTGGTTACTTAACTGCATATGCCAAAAATATTTAATTATATACAATAAATAATGACTTGTGCAGCATGTGAAATATCCTTCAACAAAATTGTTACTTAAAAAAACAAAAAAAAAAAGTGCATAGATCATCTTGTACAAGATAATGAAGAAACTATCAGTCTATTAGGTAATATCCAAAGGACATGAGTCATGCAGTTTAAGATTCAAACATGATAATCATGGCAGTTAGTTGACATCTATCAAGTTTGTTCAAATTCATGAATCTGTGATTTTTTTAAAGGAAACTGTCAATTTGTCACCTTCATAGGATGACAAAAATTCATTATATAAAAACAGATTTTTAAAAAGCATTCAGTATTTATTTTGCCTTTCCTGTATGAACTGAGACAAGTAGAGTTATCTCCTTATAAAAGAATTTCAATTAAATAAATAAAGAAAGAAAAGTAGAAACCATTGCTATTCTGCAATTCTCAATCAATTTATGGGTCAGAGCATTGAGCTATGAACAACACAGCTGTGAATATCACAGAAAAACAACCAGATACTAATGTTCACTGCTCAAAAAACACAATGTCATGTACAATCCTAACAAAGGGACCAAACTCAGATCTGATCAGGCCGCTGGATCCAGCTTCTAACTTTCAGAAAATACAAAGGATGAAGGAGCCTGATGAACCACACCACAAATACACAGTTAGGACTTTCACCAGACTGGGTGAAACTGTAGAGACTAATGATTTATGCTGGTGGTCTCCAGCCTCTCTGACACCTGAGAGTGGTTTAGGTAAAACCGTTCTCTCAAGGCAGGGTGGGTGTGGTGTGGGCTGTGCTTATTATGCAGCAGGTTGTTGGAGGACTTCTTGAAAATGGGAAGTAGCAGTGGCAGGTGGGGAGCAGGGAGCAAGCTGTACCGACAGTCAGGTAACCAGGGGCATTAGGACTTAACAGGAGTGAGCTGCGAGGAGGCAGAGCTTTCCTTGTTCCCCCCTTCTGCTGGCCACTCATCTGTCCCTATAGCCAGTCCTTCCAAGTCATTGGACCAGTACCAGCTCACCAACCATTCCCAGTCCACAGTCTGGGGTTGGAAACCCTTGGTTTATACAAATGAAAGAAAGAAAGGGCTATGAAGATTATAAGAAATGTAGAAGGCATATCAAGATTGTTGTTAATAAATGAGTTATACTGTAGTGCCTAGGTATGTATAGTTGAATAAAACTACAGAGAACATGGGAAGTTGTTATACAAGTCAGGAAAGTGGTTATTATTAGGGTTGAGATTTTAATGAAGATAATCTGGAAGAAACTTTTGTAGTGGAAGATTTCTATTTCTTGAATCAAGGGATAATGACCTTTATAATAATTTGTGAAAATATACATTCATGTGATGTACTTCTCTGCGTGTTTTACCTTACAATGAAATGAAGAAAAAGGTCAAATAACCAAATAGATACTACACTGTTCACTTTTACTTGTATATCATAAACTTGTTGGATTAGAGCCAAGTCCATGACCATAGATAGAAAGTACTTTCTCAGGAATAAGGAGTATTGATCACCTTCTTCTTTTTAATATTTCCACAGGAGGAATTGAAAATAAATAACCTTATCTTTTCTTTATTATTGGATGAAGAATTAAACTGCAGAGAAATGTTTCTGAACAACTATTTTATGAGGAAGCAAGAGGAGAAAGTAAGTATAGTACTTTATGTCTGAGTCCAAGTTTTCCAACAGCTGTGCCTCGTGTTTAACAAGAACTCCCACATCTAGTTCTGCCCATCTATCCTTCCTTCCTCTTTTCCCTCCTTCCTTCTTTCAGCCATTCCTACTCAGCCGTGGGCATCCCTTGGGACTCTGCTTCAAATACAGGTGGAAAGTGCCTGTCCTGATCTGGTAACAAAGTCAGGTGGTTCTACATCTGCAGTCATTAGTCAAAAAGGACCAAGTAGCTGTGTGTGATGGTACACACCTGTAATCCTAGCTACTAGGGAGGCTGAGATAGGAGGACCACAATTTTGAAGCCAGCTCAGGCAACAGTAAGGCCTTATATCAAAAGAAAAAAAATGTATAAAGGGCTAGATATTTACCTTGGCTCTTCCTGGATTTAATCTCCAGTATTATAAAACAACAAAACAACAAAATCCTGTAGCTTTCATATGATTTCATATGACCTGAAGTTTACAAAATGACTTTCATAGTTTAATGTGCCAGCTTTTAACCATTGAATGGCTGTTGACCTTTTACAAAGTATAAAACCTTTTAAGCTGCTTCCAACCCATTCTGTAAGGGACTCTTCAGACCCCTTTAAGTTTTACTATATATGGAAGGTTAGCTTATAAAATAAAAAAAACTGTCATATTCTGAAAAACTATCTAAATATAAGGTAAAGAGACATGGTTTTTTAAAGAGACAATGAATATAAAGTATTTATAATTCAATAAGTTTTAGCAGATATCAGTTTTTATTAGTGGTGTCAATAAAGGACATTGATGAACAAATGACTATATCACAAACAACATATACACTTTATTTTCTAAAAGTCTATTAAACAGTATAGGCAAAGAAATGTGTAAGTATATCCCTGTTCACAACAACCCAGGAGATTACTAGACTTCTTTCACAGATGAAGAATCCCTCTCAGAGAGGCCAGATAACACACCTGAATCACCCACTAGTCAGTCACAGAGCAGAATGTGAAGCAGTAGAAAAAGAGGAAAACCACCCAAATGAGAGCACACACTGGGGCTAATTATTCAGAGTTGGGCAGAAGGAGAGAAGAAGCCACCATCTCTTGAATTGGGCTGGCAGCGTCCTGAGGACAGGCAGGAGAGTGGGCAAGCTTCAGCTTGAGAAGGGGGAGGGCTTAGGTGCACCCAGACTGGAGGTAGTTGGCAAACCAGTTACAAGTGGGGCCACCTATTGGTTTGGAGAACATACTTGGCCTTCTCAGTAGGATCCTAGTGGTAAATAGGGACAAATACTAGAATTAGAGAAGCGGGCAATTACTGACCAGCTCCTGTCACTGTATGGATGATCAACAAAGGCAGTGGGTTTTCACTCCCCAATTGGTTGGTGCAGAGGATGAGTTCTGTTTTCATACATGGCCTGCCCATTGTTTGTTTGTTCTCTTGGTCTCTCAGAACACAGGTTCATGCAGCGCCCGCTGTGCACTTTCCTCACCCACACTTCCCTTGCAAGAATGCAGCGCCCTCCACAGATACATACACACTCACTTCACTCATGTTCTTGTTTATCTGGGATGTACATGGCACAGGCACGTTTACCCTGTACCAGGAAATTTCTTTTTCATAGAATCCGCTATATTTTTGTTCAACCTAAAAAGTTTCCACTTCAAATTAGCTATTCCTGCTGTTATAGAGCGAGACTTCTGAAGCTATCCGGAAATCTAGAGAAGACCTTGATATGTACAAGGAGAACTATGACAATTTACTGGCAGAAGACAAAGTGAGTCATTGTCAACTGTAATTCTCAATGATGAATGAACTTCAGCCTGTGCCATCATATATGTCTGAAAATTCTGTGGGTAAAATGAGTTTTAGTAAATTTATTTTGTAAACTTATCTTGGAAAGTGATCATATTTCTAAGACTTTTCAAACACAAGTTTGCAGACCCCGATAGTTGTCCATGAAACCGGTAAGTATGGCCAGCAGTTTTGTGATGGAAATGAATAAGAGAGAATAGCATAAAGAAAAATGAACAGAACAAAATGAAAGGGGTGGAAAGTAGTGGCACTCAGTGGAATGGAGTGGGAGGGAAAGAATACAGTAGCTTGCATGTTGTGTGCAAATGTTATTTTGAGAAACAACTGCTCCGGATAATTTTCAAGGCATCTTAAATGGAATATTTTTAATGCATGGGGTTGTATTCAAAACAAATCTTTGAAAATTCTTTATACAGTGAATGGTCACCTTCTCACAACTTTACAACCCAAGGATTCATGGATTTTTTAAATCTAAGTGGTACATCTTGTATTTTGAGGAGCACAGTCAGCAAATAAAACATTTCTGAGGCCAACTGCAATCTTAGCCATCATGCCTTTTTCCTTAGGTTCTGGATCGCAGCTTCAAAAAGGAGTTTCCTGAAATTCCGAATCATCAGGTGGAGATCCTCTATAAACTTTTTAAACGTCGACCAAGGTTTGTTTCTCCCTTGCTATTATTTTTTAGGGAGGAAAACCTGTAAATGAGGAAGATATGAGATTTTACCCTTTTCCCCCGAATAAATAGAAATTGGTGTCAACATATCTTTTAGGTGAAGGTGTTTGTCTTGATCATAATACAGTATTTTTGATACTATAATGTGAGATACAATGATTTTATTATTTAAATATATTTAAGTTATATGGAAACACAGTGCCATCAGCGCTTCTGTTTCCCATGTGGAAGTAGTTTCTCTTAACTTATACATGGCATACAGATTTATGACATTTTTTCTTAAGAAATGTCCTAACAACTGTGAGTCCCTTGTGGCATGGACTGGATTTCCATGTGATAAATTTCCAAGACTTAATTAAGTTTGTGGAAATACTAGGTTTAAAAAATGTTAGTGTCATCACTGGAGAACCTCTTGGGACTCTTATTGGCCTTTGGATCTCCAAGTATAAGAAATAGAATAAACAGTATTTTCCAAACTTATTTGAACACACATTGTTTTTCCTTGGAGTATCTCTTGTGATGGTGCTCAAGGCAATTTGAAAAATGCCAATATACATGCTCAAAAATTATAATTATCAAGATTTTGAAAATATCTTTTACTGAGAGTATGATTAGAATTATTTTTTGCTGATATCTAGCATCATAAATCCAGATTTTCAATCAAATGTAATTTAGAAACCATAAAGTTTGTGCCTGAGATATAAACTCATTCTCACTTTTAACAACTTACATGCAACCTAGGGAATTTAGATCCTGCCTCAGGTCTTGATTTCCCTGTTTTTAAAGGAGTATGTTATAATAAACCCAAGAACATAGCTTCTGGTGAAGAAAGTTGTCAGAACTTCTACATACTGGGAGGAAGTGATGTGGGAAGGCACAAACCTGTTGTCAGTCAGAACTGGCTTTAAATTCTGACACCACTGTTCAAAGACCTTGGACCAGCTGATAAGCCAATAATTTCTCTCTGCCCTTCTTGCCTAGGAGAGTGACACTTGCCTTACCTAATAGCCCTTTGTATCATTCTTGCCTTCCAAGCTGCAACACAGGGAAGGAAAGATAATCTGTTACTGTAAATTTAAAAAGAGAGACTTGTCCAGTTCAATACACAACTGAGTACATCCTACTGCAAAAAGGATACCAGTAGAGAAAGTGCCAGACAGACCAAGGGAATGTTTATACTCCTTTTGGGCAGTTATTTGACTGCTTACAATGCACAGCTGACATTTCCTAGCGCAGGAGAAGCTGCCAGGGCTGACAATAATTAGGAATGCCCATAGTCCAGCCAAAGGTCATGTCTGGGGACCTAGAGAGTGGGGAGAAAGGACAGAGTTGGTGTTTGGAATCACCCACCCACAAGCCCTACAGTGCTGAAGGAAATTAACATGTAGTATGTCACACCTGTACTAAAGGTCTTGTTATCTAACACTGATGTTTTCATGAAAATGTGAAATGTTGATGGGATTTTCTTGACAACACCAGGATCCAGAAACAGAAAGCACAGGCAGATATAACCAGCATTGTTCCTTTTGGAGAGCAGTCGGGAGCCAGCAAGTCGAGTAAGGACACCTTTGCCCAGTTAATGAAAGGCATGGAAGAGCTGGACAACATTAACAATATGCCAGAAGGCTTGGACCCCTCAGTCTGGAGTCATTTCTGTATAACTCGACGAGCAAAAGTAGAAAATGAACATAAGGTATTTTAAAAATTTAAATTTTATTTTTAGTGTAGTAATATCAAATATATCGTCACCTTGAGTACATCAAGAAAAGTAATTGTTTAAGTTAAGTATTAAACCAGTAGTTGGTAATGTTAATAACAAAATAAAACAAAACATTAACATCCATGCTACCGAAGGCCAAATGCAGGCCTGGGTAAACTCATGTTGTCTAAAGCATGTGGCCATTTGGGACATATAGTTATTATTCCTTTGAAATAAATGTGGTCAGTTCTAGTAAAGATGTGTCATATGTGGAAAATTCACACAAATTTTTAAAACTTAGTAATACAAAAAGAATAAAAATGCCTTATTCATAATCCTTGTATTGATTATATTACAGTAAAAATAGTTTAGATATATTATGCTCAGTAAAACATATTAGTAAATTAAGATCATATGTTTCATTTCACTTTTTATAAAGTAGCATTATAAAATTAAAATTTTTATATATAGATATGTCTCATATTCTATTTCTTTTGGAGATGAGGCAACTTTCTCTTATTGATTATCTCATTTTATGTAGCCTCCCAGAGTCAACTGAATAGCTTCACTAAAATTGAGAAAAAATAGTAGTGAAGGTTAAAACGTGAGAGCATATTTATTTGGGGAAATATCTCTCCTCTTGCTGCTTCCTGACCATTCCCTGCTTCCCTTCCTCAAATTCCCTAAGCTTGGTGCCTCAAGCATCAGGCTGGAGTGTTTTTGCTTAGGTATGTGTGATTTTATGTTTTTTTTTAATCTAAGGTAATGAGAACATACTTCAAAATAAGATATAAGAAAAATTCTGGTTGCTCACATACTTGATTTTTAACAAGAGGCCAAGTAGATTTTTGACATTATTTCATGAAATGTGCCATACAAGTTTTGCAAACCTCATATTACTTAATGGTAGGAATTTAAATTTTTATGACTGTCTTAGAAAGATGAGCATGTTAGAGTTTTGTAGCCAAAAAAAAAAAAAAGAAGAAGAAGAAGAAGACATGTTTTCTAAAGTTGTGCTCCCACATATCCTGAGGTGTTTGTGTTCTGGTTTCTTCAGGTGAAGCAGAAAGCAGCTGGCTTAATGGAAATGACGGCTTTTCTCCGAAAGAGAGTGGAGGAAGACGAGAAGGTGCAACAGGAAATCGAACGAGTGCTCCAAGAACTCATCCTGTAATTGGAACCACTCATTCAGGGTTACATATTTGGAGCCAGGGCTGGGCAGATGGTGTCCCTGGGAAGAAGCTTTCTGCCCATTCATTTTACAGCTGGCAAAACTTCCCTGTCTCAGTCCTGGATTGTGTTGAAAATAGCTAAAATGTAAATTTCATTATGTAAAACTTGTTTCAGGGTGGAACTTGCCACTTGTTCCATTGCTCTTAATACCAAAAAAGAGCAAACTGTAGAAAAAGTTTAATATTTCTTAAATCTGACCCTTCCACAAAAGCAAAACAAAAAACAAAATCAAAAAAATCAAACAACTCATCTCTGCTGGTAAGTACTATTGGGCTCAAGCAGTATAAGCTGTGTGGAAAATTAACCACAAGCCCAAACAATTCCACGTGCATATCTATCTACCAGCTGTGATTTTTTCTTAAGGAAAACATGTTTTTTACTAAAGGATTTGGATCCTCACTTCAAAAAGACCTTATTTATAGCCAAGTGGATAAATGTTCCTTTGATGTTTCCAAATTTATCATTATATATCATTTTCAGATCTAGGCTCCAGGAAGGAATATGAATCATTCAAGAATAAATTTTATCAGTAACATACAAATTAAATATTATTGATATAGTATCAGAAACCAATAAATAAGTTCAAAACTTGAATAGACTTTTGACATATGGCAACATCTTCAATTTTGTCATTTTTACTTCATAGTTACTGCCACCAAAGCTATATATTCTTTTCTCGATCCTAAAAATATGTTATGAATGTTTTGCTGTCCATATTGTTCTCTGAGCAATCCAATTTAATTCAAGGTCAGTAATAAGAGGTATTAGGGGAACCTCAAGAAAATCTCACAAGTGGGGAAATACTCCTCCCACTAATGTCTAGTGTGTTTTCCTTAAGTTGATTTGAATTTTACATTCTTAGATAATAGGTGAAATTTGAACTATGTGTTACAACTGTTTGCTTTAAAGACCTTTTCAATTTAGATTGCAGGAAGACAAAGTGAAATTCCAGTTAAATTTGACAATCCAAATTCTTCTTAAACAAGGACAAGTAGAACTAGAGAATTTCCAGCAAACTCTGGAGTACCCTGATGCAATTCTCATCAACAGGACCATCATTGAAGACTTGAATTCTGTGATTCGGGTATTTATGCTTTCTGTTTATTTTCTTTCTATTTCTTTCTTTCTTTCCTTCTCTTATTTTTTTTCCTGCAATGCTAGTTGAACCCAGGGCCTTCACACTGAATCACATTACCAGTTTCTCATCACCAACCCTTAATTATGAGAGAGAGAGAGAGAGAGAGAGAGAGAGAGAGAGAGAGAGAGTCTTACTAAATTGCAGAGTTGCCCAGGCTGGGCTCAAATCTGCCATTCTCCTGCCTCAGCCTCTCAGAGTACTGGATTACAAGCACACACCACCATGCCCACCTCAATTGTACTTCTTAAAGAAAAAAAATACAACATACTGCCTGTTGTATCAAATATTTTATGTTGTTCTCTCATTTCCGTGGCAAATAACTTGAATACATTTAAATCAGCAGTTCCTAATGGCAGCTGCATACCAGCGCTAAACAGAATTAGATTCCAAAAATTCCCCAAATTATAAGGTACAGAAAGTTCAGGACCATGGACTGAAATGTTTATTCTTATACATTATGGTTTATTCCTTGCATATGTAATTTTTATTATTTCATCCTTTTTAATTTATATAGTATTGGTAGTAATGTCTGATTACTATTATGATTTTAGACATCTGAATCTTTTTCCTTAGTCTAATTGAAGGTTTGACAATTTTGTTGATTTTTTTTTAAAGAACCAATGTTTCATTTCACTCCTTCTATTATTTTCCTAATTTCTAGTTTATTTATCTCTATTCTCATCTTGCTATATCCCTCTGATGGCTTGGGCTGTCATTTTCCTTTTTTTCTAATGTCCTAAGGCATAAAGTTAGATTATTGTTACAAGACTATCTTCTTTATAGAATGTATTTACAGCTAAAAATTTCCATCTGAACAATGCTTTCGGTTTATGTTGGGTTTTCATTTTTATTAATTTCAAAGTATTTTCTAATATGCTTTTTGAGTTTTAGTCTTATTAGTTATTTAGAAATTTGTTATTTTAATTTTCACATATTCGGAAACTTCCCAGTTTTTGTCATTGGCTTCTACTTTCATTCGGTTCTGGTCAGAGCAGATGCCTTGTATAATTTAAGTTTTTAAAAAATATATTGAGACTTGTTTTATGGCCTAACAGATGGTCTCTCCTGGCCAATGTTCAGTGCACATTTGCAAAGAACATGTATTTTGCAGTTTTTGAGTGGTGTGCTCTATATTGTCTAGCTGGGACTCATTGGTTAATACTGTTGTTCAAATCTTCTATTCCATATTAACCTCCATGTTTATTTTATTCATGATTAAAAGTGGAATATTGAAGTCTTCAACTACCAGGGGTAATGAAAATATACACTAGATGTTTACATTCTTTAAATTGTTATAGTATAAGACATAGTGCCATTAGTCCCCCTCAAAATACTCTCTCACTTCAAACCCACTTATCCCATCATTTTTGCCACTGTGGGGATGTGGTCAAAAACTTGGTGGATGCTGCTTGCACGTAAGTATCCAATAGAAATGCAGACTTGTAAAAATACAGTGTCCTCATACATCTTATTCAATTGGTTCTAGCATCATGTGACTTTCGGCCCTTCCCCAGAGTAAAATTGATCATGAAAAATAAATGTTTTGAATTGATTTAAGACATTGAGTTAGCCACAATGGTACAAATGAAGAGGTTCAAGAAAGAGGACTGGGGCTGGAGGAACGGCTCAGCAGTTAAAGTGCTTGCTTAGCAAGTGCCAAGTCAAACGCTAAGTACCCGAGTTCAATTCCCCAGCACCAAATAAACTGGGCATGGTGACGTATGCCTGTAATCCCAGCACTTGGGAGGCTGAGACAGGAGAATTTCTGAGTCCAAGACCACCCTGGATTCCATAGTGATTTCAGGACCAGCCTGGGCTACCGAGTGAGACCCTGTCTCAGAGAGAGAGAGAGAGAGAGAGAGAGAGAGAGAGAGAGAGAGAGAGAGAGAGAGAGAGAGAGAGAGAGAGAGAAAACTTCCTCAACTGTTTTGGAAAGAGGTGAGAAGGATGGGATAAATGTATTTGAAATGTAGCTAAGTTACTTGAGAGGGATTATTGGAAATACGTTTTTATAGTAATACTTAAAAATTGAACATTCACCATATTTTCAATCATGCTTTTTATTATTGTAGAACTATTTTTCTTTTGTTTCTGTTCATCTATTTGTAAAGCTTGCGTTTTAAGTGCATATGTGTTTATAATTGCTAGATCATCTTTTTTTTGAGACAGGGTCTCGCTCTATAGTCCAGGCTGGTCCTGAACTCACTATGGAGCCCAGGCTGGCCTTGAACTCAGGGAAATCCTCCTGCCTCAGCCTCCCGAGTGCTGGGATTACAGGCGTGCACCACCATGCCCAGCTTAGCTAGATCATCTTGAAGGAGTGTCCAGACATTCTTAATGATGTCATTCTTCCTTTTGACTATTTTTGTCTCAGAGTCTGTTTTGTCCTTCTAAGGGTTACAGTTTCCGTGGAATGTATCTTTTCATTCTTTGGGTTTCAAGTTACTTGTGAGCCTATTCTAGACAGTAACAGCAGAGTAAGAGTTTTTAATTCATCCTGTTTGTCACTGCCTTTTAATTACAGATTTTAGGGACTGGAGAAATGGCTCAGCAGTTAAAGCCTTGAGGCAAATACTAAGTACCTGAGTTGATTCCCCATCACCACATAAACTGGGCATGTTGGCGCACACCTGTAATCCCAGCATTCAGGAGGCTGCGACAGGAGGATTGCCCATGGGTCCAAGGCTGGCCTGGGCTCCATAGAGTTCAAGACCAGCCTGGGCTACAGAGGGAGACCCTGTCTCAAAAAATAAAATTACAGAATTTAATCCATTGAATTTTAAAGTACTGATAAGGAAATTACCACCACCATTGGTGCTTTACCTATATCATAGATGCATGGGTTTTGTTCCTCAGACCTCCATGATTGCCTTCTTATGCATACAGTTGATTTTCTGTAGTGCAGCTTGGATCCTTTCACATTTCCTTCTCTATATGTTTTCCAATTATTTTCTCAGTGATTCCTCTGGGGATTACAATTGACACCCCAGCTTTATTAGTCTGAACGAGTTTGAGTTAACACTAATTTAGCTTCAATAGTATTAAAAAATCTGCTCCTGTAAAGCTGTACTCTTTCCTCTTTAGGCTGTTATCGCCACTAACTGCGTCTTTTCACATTATCTGCACATTAAATAATTTTATAATAAATACTTATTTCATGCATTTGCTTTTTAAATGATATAGGAAAAATACTTGCTATAATGCAAAATATAATAATACTGAATTTTATATTCAAATATGTGATTACTTTTTTGTGTGTAGTGCCAGATATTGGATTCATGCTAGGCAAGGGTACGTGCCTCTCAGCCCCTCACCCCTTTCTAAATTTATTTTGAGGCAGGGTCTTACTAAGTTGTTTAGGCCGGCCTCAAATTTGGTGCTTTGCCTCAGCCCTCTGCCTCCTGAATAACTGAGATTATTTGTAGGTGTTCACCATGGCACCCAACTACTTACATGTTTACGTGCTTTATCTCGTGTTTTTTATTTCTTCTTATAGCTTTCAGTTATTGTCTAGTATTTCTTTTCTTCATCTTGAAGAAATTCTTTTAGTATTTTTTGTCAGGCAGCTTTACTAGTCATTCAACGTATGTTTATCTCAGAATTTGATTTTGAAGGTTGAGTTCTTTAAATTTTCTTTTTTTTGAGATGAGGTCTTACTTAGTTGCCCAAACTGGTCCCAAACTGGCTTCAAACTTACGACCCTCCTTCCTTTGCCTCTCTGAAAGCAGGGATTACAGGACAATTTCTCTAAATACAGAATTCTTCATTGATGCTACACTGTTTTTTTTTTTTGTATTTGTTTTTTCTTAATTGGGAGAAAAGAGTTTTGCTTTAATTTAAATACAAAGTGTTTTTCTGGTTTTTGTTTTCTGTTTTTCCTTTAGTCCTCTGAACAGAATCATTTGTCTTCTGGCCTTAAAAATAACAAGATTTGTTTCTCTTCTCCCAATATCTAAAAGCTTTTGTTCTGTACGGTAAAAGGATCTAAGCTGGGCCTGATGGCACTCACCTGTAATCCCAGCACTTAGGAGGCTGAGGCAAGATGATTGCCATGAGTTTGAGGCCAGCCTGCTGGACTACATAGTGACTTTAGGACCAGCCTGAACAACAGAGCAAGACCTTGTCTAAAATGTGTGTGTGTGTGTGTGTGTGTGTGTGTGTGTGTGTGTGTGTGTGTGTGTGTGTGTGTCTGCAGGGCTTTGTATCTTTCCCAGAGTGCTGGGCTCTGCCCTTCTCTAGACCAGCCTGAGCAACAGAGCAAGACCTTGTCCAAACTGTGTGTGTGTGTGTGTGTGTGTGTGTGTGTGTCTGTCTGTCTGTCTGTCTGCAGGGCTTTGTGTCTTTCCCAGAGTGCTGGGCCCTGCCCTTCTCTAGACCTAAGTTAAGAAAGTAGCCTCTCTGTTCCCTGTCTTTCTGCTGAATGTGTGATTCAGGTCTGTAGGAATGGCTTGTGAACAACCATTTTGTCTCTGGCCCCTATGGAGCCCGTAGTCTCATGCCAGTTCACACTTGGCCTTCACAGTGAATTAAAAGTTTTGTCTGAATTCTTTGTAACTCTTCTAATGATACCCACTAGGGCTTTCTTTGACGCCAAACTTGAGTTCTATTTCTTCTTAGCTGTTCCTATGGTTTCTTCTATTTTAAGCTACCTACTTTCCCTGTTACCTCGGGTCTCTCATGATTTTGTTGTGTACCTGGATTTTCCTTGCTGATGGGCTGAATGCGAAGGATAAAATGAGGAATCAAGAATAACTCCAAAAATTAGGGGTTGAGGAACTTAGGAAATGGTGATATCATTGACTGACATGAGAAATACTGAGGAGTTGTACCTTTGAGTTGGGGCATAGCGTGAAAGGTTTTGACCTCTGTTAATTTGAGGTGCCCAAAAAAACATCCTAATGGAAATTCCAAGGAGATAGAGTTCAGGGCTGTGAAAAGTTATTCATGGACATCATATAGGTCATTCAAAATGAAATGCCAAGTATTTAAATGATATATATATATATATATATATATATATATATATATATATATATTCTTCTCCATTGTCCACAAAACGAATAAAACTTTTTATCCAAACCATCAGCTGAGAGGTTGCTGAGTAGGTTTTCCCATGCATACAGATTGGTAGAGTAAGTGATGGCAAAGGGAGCTCCTGTCTAGTCCTTGTCATATACTAAAAAAAAAAAAAAAAAAAAAAAGACTCCGTCTTTTAAACGTATCCAATGATCCCTTCTATTTAGTATGTATCATGCTTCATGGTGCTCAGACTTGGCCTGAGAAGTCATTTTGAAATGTTTGATGCCATCTTGACAAGAAGATGGAATTGTCTCTGTGATCCAAGTTAGTTCTTTCTGAGAATAGCCTTCTGCTTATCAAATAGTCTGTAAGTCTGCATGAATATCAAATTTTTATTTTAAGACTCAAGGACAAAAAAAAGTTGACAGTATGATGAAAAGTAAAGAAGTACATAAAGGAATATATCAGATTGAGTGGGATCATAAGAAAATGGAGATGGAAATGGAAGATCTGAACCAGAAGGCATGGGATATTCAGATGCTGTTTTTCTCAAGAGATCGTCAAAAGGCAAGTTCTCCCTGCTTCCTGTGTAATTTATTCATTTGTTTGCTGTACTGGAAAATGAACCTAGGGCCTTTTCTCTGAGCTACATATCCATCCTTTTTATCTTTATTTTTTTTAAATTGAAGCCAATTATTTAGTTGCTTAGGCTGGGCTCAAACTTAGGATGCTCCTAACTCAATCTCTTACAGTTTTGGGATGACAGGGGGCGGGTATGACCATGCTTAGCTTCTCTATAGTTTTATTTTCACTCATTTAACTTGTATTTAATAAGATATTTCCATGATGCAAACCATGTTCAGAACCAGCATTTCCTTGTGCATCTACGAATTCCTTTTCTTCCAATTGTCTACATTTGCTGCCTCCATATCTTCATGACCCATTCAGCAACACAGTTTTATCTTACATTTCACCAAGGATTTAGGGTTGAATTGTTGAATTCCATACTCCGGTATTACTTTTCAATTCTTGGTAGCATTTGACTATCTCAATTGTTCATTCCTTTGGTTTTGCTCTCCCTATTTTCTCCTATTTTTCTTCCAACATGTCAGACCACTCTTCTTCTTTTGCTTCTAAATCTTAAATATAGCCATTCCTTCATCATGCTTTAACGCTGTGTTTCCTTTCACAGCTTCTCCCTTGATGGTCATCTCTATTTTTCTAACATTAATGGTAACTTCTAAAAGTTCACCCCTGGCTCTGGATTCCAGTCCAGTTCTATTCCAGGCCAGGCTGTTTGCCCTGTCCCCCCTCAAGCCTCGTGCCTACATTTCACCCTCCCAATCTTAATATGCTTGTTTCTGATCTTTCGCTTAGCCATCAGGCTTTCGGTTGTAGTTCTGTTTCAGTTCCCCCTTTCCTGTGCCTTCCAAGTCCTACCCACTTTGTGAACTCTTTCTTTATCTCCACTGCCTCTGCCCCAGTTCCATTCTCTCAATGA
The DNA here is from genome assembly GCA_004027205.1 of Ctenodactylus gundi. Taxonomy (NCBI): domain Eukaryota; kingdom Metazoa; phylum Chordata; class Mammalia; order Rodentia; family Ctenodactylidae; genus Ctenodactylus; species Ctenodactylus gundi. The sequence continues at coordinate 67,862 of PVKB01004359.1, read as the reverse complement.
TTTGGCTTTAAAATTAATTCTTTCTTGCAGTCCGCCTGCAAGGATTGGCTGAGCCAGCTTTTCTTAATTAGCATGTGAATGATGATGTCCTTAGGTGGGCAGTGTCTTTCAATTCGAATTCAAATTTATTTGCCACTGACCCTCTTATTCATCAGTATTTTCCTCCTAGTACTACTCTTTCTTTTTCCTCCTCTTCCTCCTACTTCTTTTCCCCTCCTTTCTCCATCTTTCTCTTCTCTCCCTTCTTCCTACTTTCCCTTGCAACTTTTCCTTTTTCTTCCCATCTCCTTCATTTTGTTCTTGTTTCATTTTGCACATCTCAAATCTACCTGTTCTAGGTTCAATTTAAGTGTTACCTCCTCCATAAAGCCTTTCTTGATTTCCTGAGCCTTGAGAAACCTCATCTAACCCCATCACTAACATTTTGCATTTCTTCTGGCAACTAACAACATCTGTGTGTTCTTTTTCTTAAAGCCTAGGTCATATTATTTATCTTTGTGTCTCCTTAGTATGTTTATCTTTGTGTCTCCTTAGTATGTTTAACTAGAACATTGTTTTCTTAGTTACTTTTCCATTGCTGTGACTCAATACCCAACATCCACAACTTAGGAAGGAAAGACATATTGTAGCTTACAGTTTCAGAAGGTATCAGTCCATTCATGGGTGGGCAGCTGAAAAGTGGTGGAATTGCAGCTAATGCCACAGCAGGAGCCAGTGCTCTGAGAGACAGATCCTTACAGCAGCATGGCAGAACTGAGACTAGCCTGGGAGGGAGGGTGGAACCAGCACACACCCCTCCAGGTCAAGCCCCAAGCATTCACCCCTTCCAGTCAGACCCCACCTCCCAACAGTACTCAGTATCCATAGGTACATGAGGCTTTTCAGGGAAACTCCAGATTCCAAACCATGGCAACTGTTAATGTGGGATTCAAAACATTCAATAAATGATTGGTGAGTTGAATAAAGGAATGAATGAGAAAAAAGCCCTAGGAATTTTTAATAATAAGTATATAGATGAATGTCTAGATAGCTAAATACAAATATATCTTATGGCACAAAAATCAAATCAATTTTAACATACATAGATATTTGCTATAAAAAGCAACAATTTTTGAAACAAACAATCTTTATAAAAAGGTAACTATTGAAATAAAAAGAAAAAACTATCCTTACATATTCTGTGTTTTTTTTTCTTTTAAAGTACTTAAATGAACCTAACTATGAGACTCTGATTGCTATTCAGATTGGAATAATGGAACAAACTATTAACGTCATAGATAAGGTAAGTCTCAGAAGACATCTTTATAATCCCAACAGTTGTGAATCACATGAGCAAATCAAAAGTATCTCAATTGTGAACTCATACAGAACCTACCAAAATCTTAATCACTTATTGATATTCATAAGGTAATTAGAGGTAACCATAACCAGTGAGATAGACTGAAGTACTTCTTAAAATGTTAGAATTAGCCCCTAGGGACATATGAGAGTAGAAGTAGCTTTCTTTTCTATTACACATTAGGTTATAACTTTTGTAACAGAAGTGTTGATAGTCTTTCCTTGGCATTGTAAAGGCTCTGTCTTACTGTAACTGAATAACATATGCTCAGTTTTTATTATATAGCATATGTAAGATAGAAACAAAGTAATCTCCAATTTTTTAAAATAGTTCCACATTTTTAAGAAGATTAAAATTTTTTCCTAATATATAGTATTAGCATACTATTATATCCTTCAACAAATAATTTAAAAGTGTTTACTCGGGAGGTGGTTTAAGGTGTTATCTTAGTGATGGCAATGTATTTAAAATATGAGAATGTCTTTATTAAGTAAGGGTTTTTTTTAATTTTTTGGGTCTGATGGGAACAAAAACTTCAGACCCACAAAAAGAATGTTGAAAACTGCAAAAAAATACTCAAAAACTTGGGGAAAGTCAGCAATCAAAAAGATGTAGCAAATTACACTCTAAGCTGCAATCTACGAGAAGAGTTAGTAGCTGTCTCAGAGAGAAAAGACATCTGCAATGTGATAGGTAAGCTCTTTTTCTTTCGTCACCTGTAGGTTCTTTAAAAGTAATTGGTATTCTTGAAATCTGTACACTACTTCTTCCAAATGATTAACTTTGGGTGTTGCTTTTGTATTCAAAAGTATTAATGCTAATCTAATTCTTTTTGTCTTTCTTTTGGGAATAGGAACTAAGCTCACTTGTGAAAAAATTGCCAAAGAACGATATACAAACATGATGCAACGACAAAAGTTGACAAGCATTGCAAAAGAACAAGCTGGACAGATTGCAGTACTAGAGGCTGAACTTGAAAGATTAAGAATGAAGACATTTCCTGCTCTTACGAAAATGTAAAACACTAGCAAGAATCACAAGGTCAAACCAATCAATTTTTTAAAATTATTTCATTTGAGTAAACTGATTTTTCTTTCATATTGTCAAATTCATGTAGAGTCACCTCTTAGTTACATGTTTTTACTAGTAAATTGTTTAATTTTACCCTTATTAGTATACAAGTTTTTGTCTTCATGAGTAATTGTGTAAAACATGAGGAATTATTTTCATTCAAGAAAGAATAGGATTTGAAGCCAGAAAGAAAGTATTCAGTGTCAGGCACAGTAGTAGAGCTCTTGACAGCATGTGCAAGGCCCTGGGTTCAATCCCTAACTACCATATAAAACATTCAGGATTTATTTTATTCATTTAAGATTACCAGAATTTTGAAGGTTGTTCTCATTATACCTATGAGGACAAGGTAAAATAATGTACTTTTCCAAGGCTTAAATCATTTGTAAATTGTGACATTTTTGAAAACAAAAGCATCATTTTCTACCTGTTGTTACAGAGTTCAATTTTTGCCCTACCCTATGGGGCTTAGCAAACAGAAAAAAAAAATGCTTTCTAATTCCCCTGAAATAGTTTACCACTTTACTCACGTAGATGATGATAACTAAACAATGAGACCAACTGGCAGAAACTTCCCCGGCCTTTCATAGCCTGTAGACAGCTGCAAACCAAAGTCTCCAAGTGATGTCAATGCTACGTTTTACAATTTACGACCTTAAGCACAATACAATATCAATGTATACTGATGGAAGTGCAGAAGAGAGCTGTTATACAATCTTTTGTTTAGAGAAGCCTTCAAGTTTCATTGATCACCCATGCGGGGTGCTCAGGGCAGGTTGGGGAGGATCACATGACTGTCAGGACCGCCATCATTTTGGACTAGTCCTTGGAATAACTCCTAAGTACTCAGCTTAGTTAATTCAGCAGGGAAGTGTTCATTAGCAACACAGCTTATGTCCAGGATCCTTTAATATTACCACTGGGAAGAGGCAGCAAGATTTGACCACTGCAGCACATTCTCGGGGTGGAAAACTGAGCTAAAGGGTGGTGATTCGAGTGGTGAAGTGAGTCAGACGCAGACTAGAAATGTTAAATATTGCATGGTTTCTCTGATTTGGGAAACTCAGAATACAGGCATTCTATAGAACCAAATGAGTGTGGTAGTGGCAGTTAGGGGGTTGAAGGGATCATAATATTGATGTGGTATGTACACAAAATACTCCAATCCATTGTAAACCTTTTGTATCATAGTGAGAAAAAATAAAATTATCTCTGGGACAGAAAATTGTGGGAAGCAGGAAAATGGGTCTTTGCCGGAGGTCGCCAGAAGTTCTATGTTGATCACACATATCCTAGACGTGATGGGTTTTTTTCCTGGTAATAAAATTGTCACATCACCTAAGTTGATGGCCTGGACGTCCCATTTGCTAATATTCTGTGAATTATCAGACCCTTTTTTTTTTTTTTTTCAATACTGAGGGTTGAACCCAGAGCCTTCACACTGAGCTCACATTCCCAGTCCCTTCTTTGTTGTCGTTTTGGGACAGAGTCTCACTAAGTTGTTAAGTCGTCTAGGCTGGGCTTGAAAGAGTTACATTCCTGCATCAGCCTCCCAGAGTGCTGGGATTACAGGCCTGCCACCAAGCTCTGCAATTCCAAGCTCTTAACCAACCCACCATTCCCTAGTGTCCCTCCGTAGTTTCCTGTTTGTCATCAGCCTTGACTGACTCTGGAAATGTTACTAGTTTGGCTGCCTCACCTTTGAGGCATGGATAGAGTATGTTTGGAAGGAGCTATAGTCTTTTTTTTTTCTTGAGACAGGGTCTCGCTCTGTAGCCCAAGCTGGTCCTGAACTCACAATGGAGCCCAGGCTGGCCTTGGACTTGGCAATCCTCCTGCCTCAGCCTCCCAATTGCTGGGATTACAGGTGTGTGCCTCCACTTGCTTTTATCCAGCTTTATGTGGTGCTGGGGAATCAAACCCAGGGCCTTGACCTTGCTAAGCAAACAGTTTAACCACTGTGACACTGTTCCAGGCCTGGGAAGAAGCCTTCTTAACAGGAGGTATTTTCTGGGGGACTGGCAGGTGCTTTGCAGGACACATGGGTAATTGGCTCCAAATCTTCTATCAATACTTTCCTGGAAGACTCCTCTAGGATTCTACTGAATAGCAGTTAGGTCCATATTTTATAGTCCTTTAAAATCTTACCTATGTAATCAGCTAGTGATATAATTAATATAATTATGCTCAGGAATTAAGAATATGGGCTCCATAGCTGAGCTGCCTATGTTCAAATCCTGGCTCAGTCATTTAAGCCTTAAATAACCACTAGTTATTAAAATAACTACTTAATTTTTTCATCTTTAAAACCAGGATGTTTGTATATCTTTAAATTTAGCACAAAGCAAATACCATGTTAAAGGTTAGCTCTCATTTTTATTAATAAAAATATGGTATTAGTGGCTTTAAATAAATGCATTCTACTAAAACTCAACCAAGATGATAAGAACGGAGGACTACCCATGGTCATCCTTAGATCCAAAGCTATTCCCAGAAGCCCCACTGAGTCTTTATGATCCACATCCTATTCTTCTAGTGCCTGTGATATGTTGGAATCTTCAGCTAGGACTAGATGTCAATGCTAGGAAATCCCATTATATGCTCCCACTTTTTCAGTCCCATTGATGGCCATAGTTCTTACAGGTAGGTGTGTAAGGGTGACTCTGAAGATGTGACTGCCAGTCATAGGCCACTACAGACTCAAAATCTACACACTTACTTACTAGAATGCCACCACCAACTCCAGGGGCACATTTATGCTCCTTGGCTGAAGAGCAGTAATAAAGGGTACCTAATAGGCATTAGAATGGCACAGTACCCCAAAGTGCCCATCTAGGAATCCCAGAATCAAGGAAGGTCAATATGAAGCCTAGGCTAGTTTTGGATTTCCAAATGCCAGGCAACCGCAGTGCCCAAAAGTATAACCTTGTGTTCAAGGCTTAGAGGCAAGTATACTAGCAGAATTGACACAAGCAACAAGCATATAACCCTGGCATCCCTGCTGTACCAAACATTAAAGGTATGTTAGATCAAGAGGAGACTGGACTAAAACTAACACTTGGGGAAGTGTTCAAAGTAGTGGTAGTTGGGGCTGGAGGAATTGCACAGGGATTAAAGTGCTTGCCTTAAAAGTGCAAGGCCTTGAGTTCAATTCCCCAGCACCACTTAAATCTGAGTGTGGTGGCGCATGCCTGTAATCCCAGCACTTCACTTGGGAGGCTGAAGCAGGACAGTCCTGAGTCCAAGGCCAGCCTGGGCTACAGAGGAAAACAAAAAGCTTAAAGGATTCAAAAACAGAAATCTAGAAAGTCTTCAGAAATTAGCAATCAGGACCAGGAATCCACAGATCAATGTCTCTCTCCATCTATCACAACCTTTCTCTTTTGTGAGCACACAATCCTTTTGAGGACACTAGCCCCGCTGCTTCCAAGTTTACATTTAACAGCTCCAGCCACAGAGATGGGATCAATTCTAAATTCACAAGAATTGACCAGCTTGAACGGTATCTCAATATACCGCCAGGATAACAGGTACAATTATATAACTTGACAGCAGTTGAGTTTCTGGCTGAGGAGTTCCTGTGAACAGAGTAGACACTCCCTATTTCACAGATAAGGCTAGAAAGAAGTTGAAAAACCCTGTAAGTCAAAATGTCTTGATGTGGGAAAAGAGGCTATGTAGTTTCCTAAAAAACAAATGGTCATTTCACTAAATGAAAAATATGAAAAACAAATAAGAAAACAGAGAATTTCAAACATGAGTTTAATTAACTATTCAACCAGCAAATAAAAAGTAATAAATGAATGGAAACAGGCATATAAACTTGAGAGACTAAGGCACTTTTAGACTTCAGATTTAATCATTCACCAACCTGGACTGTTTAACGTGGAAAAGAAAACTTTTTTCCACAAAAAGGAAAACAATGTATTAAAACTGGTTTTCAGAGATGTCCTAATTACTTTTTAAACATGATATAATCTTTCCGATACTTCTTAAGTTTCCTTTGGTACATCTATTCAAAATACTAAATTTCATTTTAGAACTTAGTTTATACACTAGAGTGCCCTAAATTGATGTTTATCAAAATACATGACTCTCTCCTAGAACAGTTAACATCTTCCCTTTAAACTGTGTAAGTATCTTTCCATTAAGTTGTCACTCTCAAAACTGTATTAATAGGAGCAAATCGAGCTGGGTGTATGGTACAGTGCAGTGAGGCCCTGTGTTAAACCTTCAGCACCAAAAAAGAAAGACATGTTTTCTGGGAAAAAATTATGGTTAAACATCTAAAAATTCTTCTTCACTTCTGTTATAGTGTAGCACCTTATCATCTAATCCATAGTGGTCTATCAGCTGAGTAAGGCTGAGTTTCTTGTTCTCTTCAGACATAGCTGACTGCAACTCATAAAGCACCAGCTGGCTACAATTTCTCCACTTCTTTATTAATAACTGTAATTGAGAAAGGTCATTCTGAAACAGAAAAAATAAGAACACGAATTTATGTCAATTATGAGATAGTCCTGTTTTAACTTACTCAAAGCTGTTAAAGCAGCTAGTGTAGGTTTAAAAGCTAAACATCCCTGAGGATGAATGGAACTTCTATCTAGGAATAAGTAGAACAGTAGTTGAACATCAATAGATGGTTACAGTGTCATTCAGCTTGAGTTTTACTACTATTAACTCAAACTCTGGGTCAACCTTGCCCTCAAAAATCACTAAATAGGGCAAAATTATGTAAAGAAGCCATCATATAGGCTTAAAATCCACTTTACTATTACAACTCTACTTTTAAAATTTAATATGCATTGTACCTTCCATTCAGTTCTAAAAATGACAATATTCAAGTTAAAAAAAAAACTATTTCAACATTCAATCTGATAAGTCATATTAAGGAAGATCCTAATTCAAAACAGCAAATGAAATAACTAGATTTGCCTACATGTCTGTCGCTTTAAGTATATTTATGTGGTATAGATTTAAGTACATTTAATGTAGCAATGTGATATAGTTTTAACTTTGTTTTGTTGTAGCAATTCACTTATTAGGTCACTAATGAAAGTTTATCCTAAGGAAACTGATTGATGTAAAGATAACCTTGTGAATGTACAAATATGCACCTTCTAGTATTCAGCTAAGGCAACTGAAATTTATTTATTTATTTTTCTTCTTTCCCAAATTAACTATCCTTTGAACTACATCCTTATAATTATTTTCTAGTGTGAACTGGTGGGTAAGGCCAGGTTTAACATTAGCAACAAAGTTGTAGGAAAATATGAGAAAACAAAACTTTTGGTGAATATCCCAATGAAGGGATTGGTTGGGTTCAGAGAGGAGATATCAAGATTTGACTACTGCGAACCCATTAGAGGAATAAGAATCTGGGATAGAGTGGTGACTTGAGTGAAATGACTTAGGCGTGGAAGATTAATATGTTAAACACCGTATGGTTTCTCGGACTTGGAAAACCCACAACACAGACATTCTTTGGAACCATATGAAGTGATAGCTGGAGCCGGGGGAAGGGACAAGGAGTGGGTGGGAGTGTAGAAGATGGGAAGGGATTGTGAAGTCGATGTGATACATAGACGTACGAAACACCCAAATTCATTGTAAATACTATGTATTACATTTGTATATTAATAAAAAGTGGGGAAAAAACAGCAAATGAGATACACTATTTCATCATCTATTCTACATCGCTGGGTAAGAACAAGGTAATTACACAGCCACAAATTAAGATTCTAAGTAATAGAGGTTCTCTTCTTCCAAACAACCAGTTTTACTTAACCTATTTGGGTTAAAATCAAAGGTCTAATATATATTTGTTATTTTATCAAACAAAATGCCTGATTTTAATTATTTGGAGGAGATTCAAGATCATTATTAAAAATTATTTTTACTATATTCTGTGGCCCACTTTTAGTTTCTACTCACTGTCAGCTGTCTCTTCTGTTTGTATTGTATTTATATCTAACAACTGATACTTCTACTACTGTTATGGGCTGGAAATAAGAAAAGTTTCAACTTTATATTATATAAGCAAAATTTATATTAAATTAAATGTGTATTAAAGGAAAGCTGGAACTTTTTAAGAAGTATTACCTAGTGTTGACAGGTCTCTTCTAATCAACTCTAAATCTATGATTTATTTCAGTTTAAATTTGTGGAAGGCCAGTTTCTGGACTTGGCTTAAATTAGTATGCTAAAATAAGATTTTCTACTTTTGAAATTACTTCACTACAATGTATATAACGTTCTTAAATATGCAATAGATCTGAAATTCTCACCTTTGATCTATACATCTTGACTAGTTTTAGCCTCCGAAGAAGGTCTTCCTTCTCCTGTACCTGCTTTACCAAGTTTGCTTTTTCTTCCTTTATACCTTGTTTGAGATTCTCATTCACAAAGTCGTGTTGGAGAACACCAGATGACCCAGCATCAGGTGACTCAGATACACATGCATTCTTGAGGTCATTTTTCAAATATGAATGTTCTTCTAATTCATTGTTCATGTGCTTAAAACTTTCTTGAAATTCCAAACAGTTTTCTTGCATTGAAGACACTGTTTTCTCTGAAAAGTTCTGGTCATTTTCTTCATTCTCTATTTTAAGACGTTTTACCACACTGCAATGAGAATTAAATGATGATCTTGTTTTCCTTAATCTTTCTCTAAGTGTTGCACTCATCGGCTGGAAAAAGCACAAAACAGTAAAAGTTAACCAAGAAAAAAAAAACTGATGTAAATACAGAAATAAAGACCTTGTTTTTCTATGGCAGCTATCACTAGAAGGCTTTCTGTCTCCGTGTAACATAAGCATTACAAAATGTCTAGTCTATAGGTACTCTATTACTTTTCTTCCTTTAAACCTTAGTAAACAGTGCTGAGACATAGTAATGGACATTTATTCAGCAACTACCATGCACCTAACACTATCCAGCTGCTTCACAATTACACTGAGAAAAAGATGTACTGCCACCAAGACCTTCATAAGGATAACATTATACAGATTCAAACCTCCTCATTCTGGACTGTTGTAATAACCTTATCTGAAACTAAATGAGGGTCTGAGGTCATAGCTTGGTATTTAAAGTCCTTGCCTAGGAAGCATGAGGTCCTGGGTTCAATTGACCAGCACCATGTAATAGCTGGGTGTGGCGGTACAACCCTGAAATCCCAGCATCAGCAGGCTGGGGTGTAGGAGGATTCCCTTGAGTTTGAAGCCAGTCTAGGCTACATACTGAGCTGAGGACCAACCCTAGACTACAGAGAGAGACCCCTCGCCCTCCAAAAGAGCAGCAAACAAACAAACAAAAAGATATGAAACTAACCCTGTAACAGTATCTAAGACATACAGAACAGACTCACTAGAAGAACCAAGATTGTCATACTTGCTTTTGTGAACTATTTGTATGGGGAGATGGTGGATTCCCCCCGGCCTGTGGCGTACTAGGTAAAATCACAGCTGAGTCTGACGGGGTTTCCATCTTGGAAATGAAATCTTGATTTACTTCTAAAAGAGAAAGAGTAACTATAAATAAGATTCAAACTAACCATACCTACAGTTTTTATTAAAATTTCCTTATTAGTGTACCAAATATCAACTAGTCATTTCTTCTGACTACAATTAGTTGTTTTTGCTCCTTTTACAGTTTTTTCCTTTTTATGTATTGCATTCCTTTCTCCTTCCCATCCTCTCACCTCCTCCCCCACTTTCCCTCTCCACAGTCTTATCTTCTTTCCTCCGTAACTCTTACATTTTTTATGGCTTGGTTTTCTATTTTAGAGAAACTATGTGATACCTAACGTTCCGGGTCTGATTCATTTTGTTGAGCATAATGTTCTCAAGTGCACAAAGTTTTCTATTTGTGTTCCCACACAGGTACTAGTTTTCTTCATGACAGATTAACAAGCTAGTATCTCAGTAACCTGTTGCTTTCTCAAAACATCAGATACGGGGGGAAATAACAATCCAATCAGGAATTCTTTAATTTTGTTATGACAGCTTCAAAGGAGATATGACCGAAATTCTGACTTTAAAAACATCGTCAGACCCAACTGTCAAGCACCCTGAAATCCTAAAAACTGTGTGACTAGACTCAGTTACCCACTCCCGCCCCCTTCGCCCGCTGAAGAACCCCATGGGCTCTGAGGAGACGCCAACCCTGAAGTGAGAAGAGGTCTCTAAAAAACACGGAAAGGAAGCCCTACTAATTCCACAACAGACCCCCGAAGTCCAGCTCCCAAACGTCAGCCGAACCCCAACAGCTAAGCTTTCTCATACCCCAAGTCCCCCACAGCGTTCAAAAGCGCGCGAGGCTACAGCCATACACAAACCGTGTTGCAGAGGTGCAGTGCAAGGGGCGGAGAGCTCTGCCATTGGCCAACTTGACTGTCGCGCGCGGCTTTGCGTCACAGAAACACACCTACACAGACAGGAAAAGGCGGCAGAATTGCGCGTGCGCTGTCGCGAGCCTCAGCCAGGGGCGGAAACCGGGCAGGACCAGAGGCGGCAGAGACACAGGATTGGCAGAGCTGACCGCCACTCATGGATTTGCCCCGCCCTACGCTCGAGACAGGCGGTACTGCGTGCGCGCGGCCGCGACTGCTCTTCAGAAGGACAAGCCGAGCCTGAAGATGGCGCGCTTTCTACCGCGGTTTTTCCTCGCTTTATTTTCTTTTTTATTTTTCTTGTAGTCCCGTAGGCTTCCTGCCTCGCCGCTCCGGAGCGCCTGCGGAGAGCGCCTGGCCCGTCCCGCCTTTTCCTCCTGGCTCCGGGCAGTCTGGTCTACCGCTCACCACAGCAAAGGCGCTTCTCCGCCGCGGCAGCGGGAAAGCCGCGCGCATGGCGGCTGTGAATTTACAGCCGGTGAACGTTCCAGAGGCAGAGACCACAAAAAAAAGCAGCTTTGAGTTCCGGCCTTTTGAGAAACAGACACGACTGAAATCTGTACAAGGAAAGTTGAGTTAATCTGTAGCTTTCTTTGCCCTGCAAATCCGAAGGTTCCCTTTGCTAAATTTTGAATTGTGCCTACCTACCTCAAAATTAAAGTCCGGTGGCCTGGCTTCACCGTTCTTAGTCAAAGCAAAGAAAATATAAGTTAAGGAAGTCTGTTGTGGCACAGGAGTGGAAACGGAATAATCCCTAACCACGATTGTGTTGACCCAGGACTAAGAGGTCTAAAACAGTAACGGCTATCGCGAACCCCTGGCAGCAGCATCCTCAAACTCTGCATCCGGTATTGTGATGTTCTGTCCCTATGCAACAAGGTGAACTAACTTGGGTGGAGCCCTGGGTTTAGAGGAAAAGTGTTTGAATAATATCTGAGTCACTTGGAAACTGGGAATTTTAAGGGGCCGACTTTTTCGTCTTTTTTATTGAATGGTCCTTTCAAAAGCTGACATGAAAACAATGACTTAGAAGTAGCCAGAAGGAAGGAATGAGCCCTAACCTAAGGTAGTGATGGGGACATGAATATTATAGTCAAATTGTGTAGGTTCAAGTCCTGGGACCAAATTTTATCTTCTTTGTAATGTAGTAAAATGAGATAATAGAATCTGTGTCCTAGAGAGTGGAAAATTAAAGGAGAATTCGAGAGGCAACAGGAGCGGTGGTAGAGGTCTAGGAGGTACTCAAGAATTATATGTTCGGGTATATTTGCCATTTCCTAATTAAGTGAATATATCAAAAAAATTCCTTACCTCGCACCCCAAAATGACAAGATTTTTTAAAAAGATGCTGTCATCTAGAAAATACCACACAACTTAAAACAGAAGTAGCAGAAAACTTGAAGCATCCGTATATAATTAATAACTTATACTCTGCTCATTTTAAGGAAATTTTATGTGATTTATTCTTAAGGAATGTACAGTCAGAGAATTCATGTGATGTAGATGTTATTCATCTCACCAAACCACAGACCTCAACCTGTACATTTTTCCCTGTACTGGCACGAGTTAATCTCACTGAAAAACTCAGAATGATTTGTTCTGACACAGGAAGCGTAATGCAGAGTCTGCATGTTCTCTATACCTGGAGGCATAGGGTGAGTTGTTTTCCAGAGTCCATAAGATCAGCTGCTCACAAATCCTTTTATCATTATTGACCGTGCTTCAAGCTGTGTTTTGCTGGCTACGTAAAGGAAAACAGCTTGCCGTGAAAATGTTCTGACTTGCTGTTTATGGGAATTGGTACATTAAGATAGTACTAGTTAGCCAAGTTTTCAGAGAGCTTCAGAACAAGTACTCAGAACAACCTGTATTTCAGAAATGTACGTACCTCTCTGACCTACCTCTCTGACTTCTGTGGGTTATTAGGATTCAGTGATTTCCCTATGCGTAAGCTGTGTTTCATTTACTAATGTCGTATACTAAATTGGCAATCCACCTCTTAGGAAACAAAAAATGTCTGGAATATACCTAGACTCATAGTTTCTTATGTACCTTTAGATAAATCCTAGCAAACATTCCATGCTGTTAGTGACATGAAATCTATTTGCCTGTAAGGTAGGATGTTGTATATTTCATATGAAACTTTTCAGGGAGGGAAAGATTCTGCTCCAGTGAACCAGAAAGCAAGGACTCCTTACTCTACCATGAAGAAAAATTTAAACGCTAGAATTCAATGAAAATAATATCAACCTAGGTCAGACTTTCTGTATGTGTTTTTAAGCGTCCTCAATACCTGGGGCTGCTGTTGGCCACTTTGTTAATTCTTCCGCTTTTGTTTATGGTTATTGTTGGTGGGATGATGACATAGGCCTAAAAGTCTTTATGAGGTTGGTTATTTTATATTTCTTTTTTATTGGCAAGAAAACAATGGTGAATAGTCTCTCCCTCCTTGGGCATGTATGCACATGTACACCAAACACATACACACATGCACACAACACATACACACTTTTTAAGCACAGCTAAAATTTTTGTTTCAGTAGATTTCTTCTTTAAATTCTCAGCTTCAGCATTACTTTTAAATCTTAGCAATACTGTGTCATCTAAATTTCATTCCATATTGATAAAAAAAAGTTTTGTCTCAGGTAGATATAGTTGGTATCTTTAGGATGTTTTTAAAATAAGGAAGTAAACATTTTTAAGCTAGGAATAAGATTCACCTGGGTGAAAGTTATGTAAAATCCATACGATTAAGTTAACTTACATGTCCTTCAAGACAAATTAAGATAAATTTAGATTTATAGCAGAGAAAATCTACTAAATTTTCTTGACTTGTAATATTTCTTATGTCATTTCTGTATAAATTGAAATTCATTTTCAAAATTTTTTTCTGGGTTTCTCTTGCACTGACTTCTAGTTGCGTCTTACATACTTGTAAGTAATACACAGGTGTTTTAGGGCTGTCTTATTTCATAGACTTCTCTTTGAGAGTAATTAACAAGCTATTTCTCTTTCTTTTTTTATTACCTAAACATCTAGTGTGGAATTCCAAAATGTATATTACCTCATTTGTAGATGCTATTGAAGACTTTGCTACCAAATGATAACTTTTGAACATTAACAGTTTAATATTCTTTAGCCAAGTTAAGCAAGAAAAGATTCTTTTCAACCCCAAGATGAAAAAGCTGTTAATTTAGTTGTCAGGCATCCCAAAGAAATGGCCTCTAAGGATAAGGTTCTAACTTGGATATGGGGGAGAGCCAGTATTATTAGTGCGTTTTAAAAACTACCACCAGGCAATTAGTAAAATTACCTAATATAACCAGTATTCAGAATAATGTGAAAAGAAATCTTTAGAGCTCCTTCAGCTGAAGTTCCTATCCTTTTATTCTAACAGATCTGGCATTTTATCAAATCCATTAGAGACTAGAGAAGCAAGAGTATCCATGATTCACTGCTATCATTGGGTGTGTTCCCTTAGAGAAGAATAGAATGATTCAGGTTGGATTAATTATGGAGAGAAAGGAGGTGCTTTTGTGGATGGGGGCCAGACAGTGACATAAGAATTAGATTGTGAAAAAGTAATGGGAATAAAGATGTTGCCCAGGGCCACATCCTTCTTTGAAAACTCAGAAATGTCACTTTGCATTCATTTGAAGAAAAAAAGGCATTAGATGTCAGCAAGTCCTTAAGCCACGTACTTGTCTTATAATCATCTTTAACCACCTTGAAATTTGAGAGATAACAACCCCCATGATAATTTTACAGTCTTGAAATCTTTTGAAGTGCTGGTAAGCGTGTCAACTAAGTATTCTACCCTCACGTCTCATCATTGTTTCAGTCAGTCCTGAAGGTACAAAAGTTCTTCCTTAGATAAGCCAGGGTTTCAAATACTGCCAGGACAACAAGGAATTAAGAAACCCTTTATTTAGGACCTGTTGACCCTGTTGATCAATTTTAGGATCTGATTGATCATTTTGCTCCTGTTTCTCCACCCATGACAAACATTGATGATAAATACAGTAATAAATAAAATACGTGAATGTCACATAGAAACTTTCTAGCTTGCCTCAGGATGTGAGAGCTAGACTGAAACTTAATTCCTTTCCTAGCACTTCACCAAGCAAGAGAAACACCAGCTCTCTACCATCAAAAGCAACATAATATGTCTTCCACATCCACTTCCCCATTCATGAGCAGTTTCATACACCTGAATGCAGGGTCCCTGACTTTGAGGTCTGACTGCCCAGAAAGGAGCAGTTGCAGAAGCATTATTAGCGATGGGGAATTGAGTCAAGCAAAGGCACCTCTTCGCTGATCTCTGACCTTCATGATTGTAGCTAGTGCTCTTGTTCCCTGCTTTGTGTCCAAATCACACGACTTGTCACTGACATCAATATTACGCTGCTCTCCACCTCTGTTTTGTTTTTACCAATAAAAAAGTAAAATTTATTGATGATCCTGGTAACCCTCAGTTGACAAATGAAATCACCATCTTTAGAGTGAAGATACATCTTTGCCACAGATAGATCTTGGGTAACAAGTGTAGAATATGACTCCATTCACCTTGACATGGTCTTTCAATACTTTACTAAGATATTTAGACTTTCTTAGCATTGTATTAAGACAAATAATACTTTTCCTTTAACAATGAAAGGCTTTAACTCAAATTCTTCTGAACCCTTCTTCCTTCCATATTTGTCTTATATGCCATTGTGCTCATTATTTTACCATCTTACGTATCACATGATCTCAGTTTTTTTTTCTTTACCTCAGGAACTTAATCTGCATCAACTTACCTTTTTTCTAACAGACACTTTCAAGCTTTTAAAAAACACAGAAGGACTACTTCAGTCTTTTCAACGTTCCTTAGTACAAGAGGATGTAATTTAGATCCATTACAGTTTACTGTCTTTTTTATCCTCTATGTATGACTTGTGAACCTTTAGGTCCCTCATGAATTCAGGTTATTGCAAATATACCCTGTCTATTACTGAGGGTCTGAGTGAACAGAATTCTTATCAAGTGCAGGAATAATGCCTGTCAACAAAAATGGTCTTCTTGGGCCTTGAAAAGTTTGTCATTTAGCAGACAACATCCCAAATAACAAGGTTCCAGGTTTAGGCTTTGGAAGGTATGCAGCTAATCACGTCCATATTTGTTAAGCAAATTCCTATGAAACTGTAAATTACAAACTACTACTGCTCATAAATTAAAATAAAAAGCAAGTGTCTACTGCAGGATGGCATTGTCCAAAATGCCTTCCTACACTAACTCTGGGCCATTGAAGTAGGTTTTCTGAACCTGCAGGTACAAGTTTAAGATTTTTGTAAAGCTGCCAAATCTGTAATACAATAATAATTAGCGTAAAGCTTGTGCAATTAAACTGCTCAGAAAGGAAAGAATTTGAAACTTTGGCAAGTTGTTCTTTTTCTAGAAGCAGAAGGGAGGAGGAACAGGAAGAGAAGAAGAAAAAAGCAGTTTCATTAGTTAATATTATTTTCACAAAGAGCTCTTTTCTATAAGATTTGAAGAGATGTCAAGCTGATTTTGTTTCATTTCAAAAGTTGTCTACAGAAATAGCAACTTATTTTCTGTCAGTAGTTTAAAGAATAAGTTGATATATTTTACTAACCAACACCACCCTGTTTGCTATGAATAATTTCTGTTTTCTTTCCTCAGAATAGGATCAACTCCCAAAACAAATACAAAAATGAAAAATTACTTCAGAAAAGAAATTCAGAGATATCAAGCAGTACTGACCAGAGTTAGTACCTGATGTGACTCGATGAGTGAAAAATAGCATGTTATCACAGGTTTCAGACCACAGGTAAGAATCATGTGGACTAATGAGAGTACCTAGGAAGCTGAAGTTAAACATTTGCATACTAATTAGCAGCTCTCAAGGCAACCCTTACAAATCCATCACTTTCCAGTCAATAACTGCTCGAGCTGGGACTACTGAAAGCATCTTTGGATTTATATATTCATAACTGAAGTTCGTCCTCTTAAGTATTCAGTTTCTGCCAGCAGTCATGCAGGAAGAGAAGGAAGAGGAGGAGAAGCCAGGGGAGAGAAACCACAGGGGAGGAAGATGGCTTTAGTCTGTGTTTCTTGCCCTTAAGTAGAACAACAACTGTTCCAAAACACTGTTTCTCATAACAAATTACGGACTACTGGGTTTGTTTTCTCCATACTACAAATTATTCTGCAGACTTAACCTGGGTTTTGAGATATAAACAGCAAACTGAACACCATGACTTCTGGGAACATTTACTCAATTCTGAGAAAGTTCTCACTTCTTTAATGAAAAATACATACTTCATATTCTTAAGGCCTTTAAGTACAATTGAATAAAAGAGATTATGGAGGATCAAAATTTTGTGATAAAGGCCACACCATGGAAGCGCACTCCAGTAGTCCCAGTTACACAAGAAGCTGAGGCAGGATGATTGCAAGTTTGAGACCTGTTTAGGCAATTTAGTGACTTAGCAAGACCCTCTCTCAAAAATGAAATAAAATAAAATAAAAATGACTGGGAATGTAACCCAATGCAAAGATTCTTAATTTAATTCTCTAAAAACATTATGATATAGATACAAGCGTGCACAGCAGATATATGTGCATTTTCATAGGACTGGTGGGATACTATGAAACTCAAGTTCAACCTGACTACACCTTGGAAATTTGATGTCACATTTCATAGTAGTTGAAATTTTGATCTGGTAAGACCGGAAAGCCACAAGCCTTACATATCTGAGTTCTCTTAAGGGTTTCAAACCTCACTTTTGTTGATTTTTGTTGCTGTGTGCAGTGAACTGGGGCTGTGGTCACACACAGGAAAGGTGAGGTTGCTTAAATCTGTCGTAAATATGAGGTAATCATGGGTTGTCAGTTTAAATTGAGGAACATTGGGAAGCCTTAGGGGATTTTTGTTTGAATACAATTTTTTTCTTTGATTCACTCATTCTGATAGAAATATGACTGTAACCAGGAATAAATCAAAGGAGCTGAGCTGTTTACTGACCCTGCCGCTTAAATTATGAGCTGTGGGAATTTGTCAGTTTAAGTGCAGTTCTGTGGCTTCACTTGTCTTCTCTTTAAATTTTGACGAGAAAGGTGATCGTTTCGAAGCTCTGAGTTTCTGTATTTTCAATACGGGAGTTCATTTTGGCACACCTAAAATTATGAGTTCTCATCAGAGACTTAGAGGAAGCAACAAATAGAATTTCCCATAGAAATAGCTACTATGATAATACTATGAAGATATGCTAGGTGCTGTAGCTGAAAAAGTAAACATACATTTTAAGAGTTTACAAATTGAGCATTGGTAATTCTCACATGGATTCAATCAGAGGCAGGCCTGGGGGAGAATCAACCTATAAGAATGTTTAATCACCCCTCTTTCCTCACACACCCCACCCCTACCTCATTTGAGCCCCACTATTTCAAATCCAAGGCCTCATGCAGATTTTCACTGACCTCCAGTTGCCACTGCCTCTTACTCTGTTTGCTTCTGCTGTCCTCTTCCCAAACTCATGTCTTTGATTTATTAACATTCGATGTATGCAGGAGATGCTCAATAGATGTTTTGAATGTATACATTTGAGAATGAATGAATGATTTAATCAGTAATTCAAATGTGGGGAATCCCAAAGAAGGTAAGAGGAGGAAGCTGAAGTAGTGTAATGGAGATGAAGGGGGAATATTAACAGCAAGCAGAGTGCTCACAGTGCCCTTCAAACTCCAACAAAGCTTAGGCACTGGATTTATTTGATTTTGACAAAAATGCACAACAAAAGGTAAGCTAAATACAGACAGTATAAATAAAAAGATGAATAAATTTGATGGGATGGTGAATAGTGAATCAAAGAGGTAAGTTGGAAATTCCTCAGGGCAAAACTCTATTCGTAAAAATCTTGCGAGTTGCTGACGGGAATATAAAAGGGTGTGGCCAGTGTGGAAACGGTGTGGTGGTTCCTCGAAAAAAATTGAACGATTGCTGTATGATCTAGCAATCTCACTTCTGAATATGTACCTGAAATAATTAAACCAGGGACTCAAACAGACATCTCTATATCCATGTCCACAGCAGCATCGTTCACTCTAATCAAAAGGTGGAAATGATCCCAAGATCTATCAGAAGATGAGTGAGTAAACAAAATGCAGATGTACACACACACCGTGGGACAATATTCAACCTTAATAAGGAATGACAGCTGACTCCTGGTACCACATGAATAGGGTGCAGGACTTCTGGAGATGGATGGCAATGATAGTCCCTCAACAATGTGAGTGCACATAATGTCAAAGAACTGTACATTTAAAATTGGTTAAAATAGTAAATTTTATCTTTTTACGTTATCACAATTTTTAAAAATATTCCAGTGAGAATTATTTTTTACATAACTGATGTCAGTACTGAGCATATTTTCTAAAGGAAAAATGTTTCCTCTAGTCTAATCTCAACCCTTCAGCGGCATATCTTCTAAGTTCTCATTGCTTCATTTTATTCTGTCACTGGCCAGGAAGCCTATTTTCACTGTTGTAGAAATGTACACTGAATCTTCCTGGATGATGCTTCTGGCAGTCTTTGGAAGTGGTGCCTTTTGTTTGCAGAGAGCTGGCTTTTCACAGCGTTGTCCCCTCCTCCTTGGCCAGTTCAACAACAGGTAGCATAATGTGTAATCTGTGTAGACAGGGATGGAGTGAAGGTAAGTCAGATTCCTGTGACTTTAGCTTTCAAGAAACAAATCAGATAGGGCAGCATGAAGTAAATACATGATTTTCATTCTATAAGTATAGTGGTATCAAAATGCACATTGTACCTTATAAGAATATGTTATTATTATTCATCAATGTAAAATATGCAATTTAAAAATAGTGATTTTATTAATGGTGTTAACTGTTTTATACTAATAATCTGAAAAAGGTGGAATCTTTAGGAATGACAGATGATAAATTATTTCTCAGGGAAAAATGACATTATATTTTATTTGTCTCATCTATTCATTTTATTTGCCTAACCCTGCCTTGTTTCTCACTCCTCTTCAACATCACTGCTGCTTCCAGAGCTCAAGTCTGGCCCGTGTATGGCCATAGTCTCTTGGCTGGACTCCTGGCTTCAGGGTGTACACCATTGAGCCCCTCCGTTTCCCACACCCATCCATTCTCTGTCTTGCTGCCTAGATGACATTTGTAAAGATTTTTAAATCTTCCAATGACTCTAACTTCTCTTCAGGAAAACTCAACCTCCTCACTAGATCAGACGTATGTACCACTCCTTGACACCCTCCCTGTACACCAGCCTTACTAACTTACGTATTGCAATTCGCGGAAAAGGCCAGGCTCCTTTCCTTCTTATCTTGCTAGTTTCCTCAGTTTAGAAATCACAGACATAAACATGTGTGTGCCTGCTCACACAATGCATCTGTGCCTTCTCTCTCAGGCTAATTCCTATTTCCACCTAAGATTAGGATCAAAGATCAAAATTTGGAGATTAAATCGGTAGACACAATGTTAGGAGTAGAGGGAGTGTGCTAAGAAAATTCAGAGAAAGTTGAATCAAGGAGAGATTTTTGAGAGCAAAAGTGTTATGTGAACTGTATTTTATTATCTTCACAACAATCCTTGTGGCATCCTCTTGCTTCTCTCTCTCTCTCTCTCTCTCTCTCTCTCTCTCTCTCTCTCTGTCTCTCTCTCTCTCTCTCCATTACAGACAGAGTCTCAGTAAGTTGTTAAATTGAACAGAGTGAGATCAAACTTGAAATCCTCTTACCTCAGACACTAAGAGTACTGGAATTACAGGTGTGTGCCACCATGCCAGGCTTGCTTTTCAGTCAACAATTTCTTACATCGGTAAAATATGTACTAAAACTATATAAACCTGACTATATGATACAGACCCTTCTTAGGTGATACAATAATAGACATGATGGAGAAGTTGTAAATACTTGCCTAAGGACTGACTGACAGTTATGCAAAATGGCTGGTGATTTTCCACTCTTGTTGGATCAAAAGGAAGTTACTGTATCAAGTTGCAGTTAAGAGAAAGGACATTGGAGTAAGATAGACCTAGATTTTTAAAATGTGTGTCTGCCCTTATAAGCTATGTTAACAATATGACTAGATGTCTCTTCATACATAAAATGGGGCAATAATATCTACTCCATTAAATGTGATGCTGTCAAAAAATGATTAAGACAGATGACATTAAACATAATGGTGACAAAGTCATGGAGGCCCTGTAGTGACTACATTAAAGCCACAGATGGACAGAGGCAGAATAAGAGTGAGATGCTTGACAAAATGCACTTCCTCTTCTCTCTCATTTGGCCAAATATTCTGAAACTGGGCAGTAATAAGACAGTGTACTCTGTGAGCTGGCCCAGTGTGTTTCACAGATAAAATAAAGTTAAGGTGATCTTTTCCAAATTATAGAATAAGTTAAAAGAAGAAGTGGAATTCTTCCACTTTTTTTCCTGTATACTTTTCTTAAAACCTGAAAATCTGCCAGAAGATGACAGAAGATCACTGGCTGATA
Organism: Ctenodactylus gundi; assembly: GCA_004027205.1. Classification (NCBI taxonomy): domain Eukaryota; kingdom Metazoa; phylum Chordata; class Mammalia; order Rodentia; family Ctenodactylidae; genus Ctenodactylus; species Ctenodactylus gundi. Next base: position 46,520 of record PVKB01004359.1, on the reverse strand, counting down.
TTAAGATAACTAATTTACCTCAAATGTATACTGAATACTCAACAAATATTTCCTTTACTAGACATTTTTATTTCTTCTGAAGATCTGTAAACATGTAGTTCCATCATTTTTCCTGCTATTATGATTGCTCCTATATCATATGACAAATTAGTGTGACTTTATTTCATGTTTTTCTGTAAGCAGCACCATGATATTCTGATCCTTGACCATTTGCAGATGTATGTAGTAACCATCTACATAAGTACCACTGACATCCCGGTGCCCTGGTTTTTAAGACATTCTGAAGACTTTGCTATGGTGTTCATGGAGAGCCAGCTGTTTCTCTTTTAACCCCTATTCAGGAAACATTTTTTTTAAAGCATAGATTGAAAAACAAAATATTGGTTGCCACACTTTTCATTTGTGATATCCAGTGAATAAAGAAGGAAATCTACCCATCCTGAAGTCACTGTACATGAGGACATCCGAAGGGGGTGGGGGAGAGGGCTAATCTAGAAGCATGTCCTGCCCCAATTATGAGCTTCCCCCATGCTGTAGAAGTGAGAACCAAGCTGCTCGCGGGTAACGACAGAACAAAGCAGCTCCTCAAACCTGGGAAAATACCAATGATTAACTCTTGACTCATCTTCCTCTCAGAAATCCTCTGAGGCTCCAAATTATATGTCTATCACTTTCTCTTGATAAGTAGGAAAGTGTAGAACATTTCTAGGTGTTCATGGCACCAACTTCTCAAGTATTCTTGGACAGATCACATCTCATAATATTGTTCAATGTTATTTCTTATGTGTTTTTATATCTTCCGTGTATTTCAATATTCAGGTAAAAAGAGATTCAAATAACATGGTATGAATTTGGTAAACTAACTCCAGCTTTCCCAGGTGGTCTCACCACACCGATATGTGTGAACATATCAGTTTAAAGCAAATTTCAATTTTGCAAGTAGTGCTTCATGTTCAAGGAGCTATCATAATAAAACATTTAATTTGGCTTTTTATTAATTATAGGTCTTAATTGCTGGCTTTGTCACTATGAAGTAAACCTGATATGCTAACAAAAATCAGGAATAGTAATCCTTCTTTCTAAGGCTTCTATACCATAGTTGAATCTATAAGAAAATATATATGGTTAGAATAAGTTTTAAACATAGGATCTGGAACACTCTTGGAAAAATAATGAAAAAATATTTTTTATTGTAGCTGTAGAGACCTGATATTACAAATATACCACAAACAAATCCTTAAATCCATAAATCTTTTTAAATTTTGAACCTAAAGAATTAGACTCTTAACCTCTTTTACTCCCAAACAAGCAAACTGACTAACTCTCAAAATGTATATTAAAAAATCAAACTGAGTTTATTATTGGAATGCAAAGCTGATTTAGTATTGCATAATCAACACAACATATTAACAGAATAAAACAATTTTATATGACCGTCCAAATAGGTAGTTAATAAAAAGTACTGAAATTTAACATTCAGAGCTGGTAATATAGATTAGTGGCAGAGCACTTGCCTAGCATGCTCAGGCCCCTTCCATCCCTGTTACCACAAAAAAAGGAAAAGTTAAATATTCATTCATGCTTTGAAAAAAAGCAAATTAGGACTGGGGGTATTGATCAGTAGAGCACCTGCCTAGTATGTTGAGGGCTTAGGTCTGATATCTAGCACTACGAAGAAAAAATGAAAAATATGAATTACTAGTTAAAAGAAAACGAAACAACTTATCTGATGAAGGATTCAATTAAAAAGATTTATGAGAAATATAATCACGATTTTTGAAAAATTTTCCTTGAAAACTGAGAATAATAAGGATTCAGAAAGTAAAATATCTATTAAACTTCTAATAGAAAAGAAATGTAAAAGATGATATTATTGTCAGTAGCACCAGTGACATCAGAAACCGGCCAGGCATGGTGGTGCATACTTGTACTACTAGCGACTTGGGAGTCTAAGGCAGGAGTTATCACATGAACTCAGGAGTTTGAGACCAGCCTGGACAATGTAGTGAATTCAAGACTCAAAAAATAAATAAATAAATAAAAACATATAAGATGTCTATGCAAAAAACTATGAAAGATATAAACTGTATGTTGATAAAACATACAGTGATATAAAATACAAACATTAAGACATACAAATGACAATAACTACAAAATATAAAATGTTCTTCCAAGAAATTCTAGGTCTAAACAAATGAGGTAACTGAAAACACTCATGAGTTAGAAAACTATATTTTAAAGATGTCAATTCCTTGTGGATATATGGGGTTTTGCAATTTTAATTTTAAAAACTCTTGACGGGTATGTTGCCGTGTGTGTGTGTGTGTGTGTGTGTGTGTGTGTGTGTGTGTGTGGTGCATATGTGACTGACAGGCTGATTCTGAAGTTTAACTGGAAATCCCAACACTGCTGCAATGTCTTGAGAAATAAGAACAAGGAGGGATAACTTGCCTAGCTATCTTGCCTTCTAACCACATAAAATAGGAGCAAGGATGAATGAACACCAGTGGAGCAAATGGAATCCAACATACCTGTGGATGCAGAGAAGCTTCGTTTATTAAAATAGTAGCTCTGAACAAAAGCAGTAGCTCTGTGAAGAAAAAGGGTTATCTTTTTAGTAATGGTGGTAGGTTAATTGGACAGTCATATGGGAAAAAAATGAAACTTTACTCTTATACCACACACTAAAATTCAATTCTGAGAGGATTTAGAAGGGGTGGAGGAAGAGCACAGCAGTTACAGCGCTTGCCTAGAAAGCATACGGCCCTGAGTTCAATTCCCTGGCACCCCCTAAGCCTAGCAAAGTGGTGCACGACTATAATCCCAGCATTCTGGAGGTTGAAGCAAAAGGATTGTTTTGAGTTAGAGGCCACCTAGGCTACACATCCTGCAAGTCCCTGGGTTCCTTTCCAGTACTGGGGAGGAGGAGGGTATGCACCAAAGGAGATGAATAGCTACTTCAAAAAGAGGAATATCTAAATGGTCAATAAATACATGAAGCCTTGTTGGTAAGGGAAATTCAAATTGAAACCACCATTACATACTAAAAGATACTCACCCAAACCACAAATGCCAGGAAGGCCGACCATGCCAGTGTTAATACGATGTAAAGCCACTGAGAATCTTATACAAAATACAACTCCTGTGGGAAATGTGGCATTATTTATTAAGATTAAACGTGTGTACACAATTTGAAATTAAAGTTTATTGCCCTGTGACCTTATGCCTGGGTAGCAAGGCTAGGCATAGATCTTGATTGAGGGTACACCCAAAGGTTTTATATAGTGTGGGTCAATAAGGAACCAGGCTGATTAGCTGGCATGTGGGTTAGAAATTGGGCAGAAAAGGATAAAACAGAGGCACCTGATAGGTTGGGAGAGCAAGCAAATGGACAGTAGGTTAAGAGAGATAGGTCCCTCCTGGGCGTCAGAGTTGTCATCATCAGTTAGCCAGTGGCCAGGCCCAGTGAAGTTGTTATGTCAGGGCCTGTGAAGATTGTGAGGGCTGGTCGTGGTTGCTAAGGCCAAGAAGGTCATCATTTCATTTCCAGGAAGAATAGGAGTAGCTAATTTTTATTTTATTTTATTTTTTGAGGCAGGGTCTTGCTCTTTAGCTCGGGCTGGTCCTAAACTCACTGTGGAACCCAGGTTGGCCTTGGACTCACGCAATCCTCCTGTCTCAACCTCCCAAGTGCTGGGATTACAGACATGAGTCACCATGCCCAGCTTATGTGGTGCTGGGGTATCGAACTCAGTTACTTAGCGCTTGACTTAGCACTTGCTAGGCAAGCACTTCAACCACTGAGGTATTTGTCCAGCCCGAAGTAGTTAGTTCTAAGTCAAGGTCTTACAAAGAAAACCAAGCTGTGGGCAGAAATGAAGAGGTTCAGCACAGGAGTTACACACAGCACGGGACCACACAGGTATGTGTCCTGTAGAGATTGTGTGCATGTTTTCAATAAAAGACATGTACAAGAATGACTGTAGAAGGGTTTTCATAGTAGTTAAAGTTCTGAAGCAACTCAAATGCCCTAAAGATAGACTAAGATGCAATATTTTAATATATTCTGTTATGCAATAGAAAACTGCATAGTAATAGTAAGTTACAGCAACATAGATGTATTATGACTGGTTTATTAATTTCAAAAAAATTAACTGAAGGTGTTAAAAGTTCCCAGTGAGTAGGATTCCTGAGATAATGGTAATATTTTATTTCTTCTATGTGTGGCATGTGTGTAGGTGTATTCACTCTGCTCATTCATTGAGACGTGTTTATGATTCCTCTGTCTTTCTGTATGTGTGTAATTATTCTATGTAAAAAAAGTAATGGAAAATGTTTTAAGATGTTCTCCTTCTTTGAGTTCAGGAGTTCTGAGACAGCAACAAACTTTTGTTTTTATTTTATTTTATTTTTTTGAGAAAGAGTCTTGCTTTGTAGTCTAGGTTGGTCTGAACTCACTATGGAGTCCAGCCTTGCCTCTAACAATCCTCCTGCTTCAGCCTCTTGAGTGTTGGGATCACAAGCATGCACCACTACACCTTATGTGATGCTGAGGAATTGAACTCAGAGCTTTGAGCTTGCTAGGCAAGTGCTCTAACCACTAGGCTACTCCTTCAGCTCTGCAATGAACTTTCTATGCATATATTAACTGAGATAGATAGATAGATGATAGATAGATAGATATTTTCTATTTTAAAATTGTAAAAAATTTTTTTTTTCATTTCTAAAAATTATTTTTAGAGCACTTCTAGACTTAGAAAAAACACAACTTTTCCCATAGGGCTTTACCTCCATCATACACACACATATTATCGGCATAATTAGCATGGTACATTTATTTCAGTTGGTGAGTCAACATTAGCTAAAATCCATAGTCTCCGCTAGGGTTCATTCTTACTGCTGTCCATCTTACAGATTTTGACAAATGCTTAGTGATATGCGTTTACTGCTGTGTTTGAACAAGTGGTTTCAATGTAAGCGATTTATTTGGTTTCTTAGCTTCATACAGCTTCCGTGATGATTAACCCACTACTGATTGTTGTTTTGTTATTGTTGTTGTTGTCTTTATATCTAGCATTATTTCCTAAAAATGAAATGGCAAAAGTTAAATGACACTAAAGTGAAGACTTAAGGCCAAGTACTTAGGCAAAAGATTTTGATCCTCATGCCTAAAATTTAGGGGCTAACCTGTCCTTCACTTTTCTTTGGCAATTAGAAGTATAAACATTCTAGTGAAAGATTTATTGTAATGTTTCAAGGAAGACCTGCCATGGGCCACTCTACCTTCAGCCCCACAGCCAGAATCTCTCAATCATGCTCTGAATCAACCAAGACTTAGGATAGAATATGCCAGTTCCTGCTGATGGCTCTGTTGTCTTGATAGGCTCAGTAATCTTCCCACGTGACAGTCAACCACAGTCAGCCCAGATAAAATTCTCCCATATTTAGTGCCCTGCTTATTGCCCCGCTCCTTGGAGTGGCATCTTGGAAATGACTAACATTAGGAGGAAAAGAAGAAAGCTGGTCTCCTCCTGCCCTACTCACAAAGAGGAAGCAGATGGTGGTGGCTTCTAGCAAGTACTCAGTACAAAAGGCAAAATAAAATCTAATAACTGCATTTTAGTTTTAGAGTAAACTTTTTGTGTACCTATGAGTGCTGGATAAAAGATAACCCTATGTTTTGACATTACATAGAACAACATTTAGTAAGTGTTGGCTTTATGGTAGAAGAAGAGAAGGCAGATATACTCATATGTATGTATGTATATATATATGTGTGTGTGTGTGTGTGTGTGTGTGTGTGTGTGTGTGTGTGTGTGTGTGTATAGGAGGGGGGGCACAATCCAAAAATGTTACAAGATAGGTTTATCAGCACTTGAAACTAGACTATTGAAATTACCGTTGGCACAGTCTCATTGCAATTGTCAATAATGTTCAGAAGTTCATCTCGTACTGGTTAGCTCCTTTTGACTTTACTCTTGAGTTTGGACCCCATCAGATTTTGAGAAGGATTAGATTCATTAGATGTTTATCCTGGGTTTAAGGAACTTTTCCTTTATGAAAATATTAAAACAATAAGATTGTAGGGGAATATATAGTACTCTAAGAAAATAAAACAATTATTAAACACTTTAATAATATGTCTTCAATTACGAAGATGATTGCCTATTTAATAAACAGTTCTCCAAGGACTATAGGAGAGCAGTGTATGTCAGTTGCATGTGAAATACTGTAAAACAAAAGTGAATTTTTTCTATTAGATAACTCAAATTTTCTCCACTTCCTAAATCATCCCCTTGATAAGGCTCACAGGAGCTATCAGAGTATCCTGAGTTGTATTTTCTTCCTCTGTCACTCATCTTTCTTGTTATCTAGATATTTCCATCCATCAGGCCACATATTTTCTTTAAAAATAGAAATCATGTAGAATCATCTTTTCCTAAAAACATTCTCACCCACTGGTCCATCATGACCTGTGGGTTTAGGTGAAGCTATGAAGGGCTTTGAGATACCATTGAGCCTCCCTACTCTGAGACCAGGTCAAGTCTGTTCTCTGCTTTTGGAAGGACAAACTTCTAGACATGTTTAGATAAATATAGCTTCACAAATATAAACACTGCTAAGGGCATGTAGAGTTCCTTTGGGGATTTTCACGTGATTTGTGGATTATTAGGACCTATTTAAAAATAAGCCCTGTGGCTAGTTATGGTGATGCAGGCCTCTATTCCAGCACTCAGGAAAGTTGAGGCAGGAGGATTGCAAGTTCAGCCCCGCCTGTGCAATTTTTCAAGTTAACAAGATCCTGTCTTAAAATACTGTAATCGTAACATTCAGAAGACTGAGGCAGGAGGATTGTTTTGGATGCATCCTAGCCTGGGCTGCAGAGCAGGTCATGTTCAAATAAATAAATAGACTGGGGGTATAGCTCAACCACATGTACCACAAAAATATTTCTTAAAAAAAATAAGCCTTGTGTCCACTTCATTTGCTGTGTGATACGTATCTCTTGCTTTAATTATGAACAGATGTGTTGTCCTTCTCACATGAAAAAGATTCTTGACTCTGAACTCCAGTTTTTTTTGACAGTTCTTTGAGTTATATGGGGTTGTACTCAGCCATAATCTACACTGCTGCCTAATTTCCTTGTGAGCATCATGCCTGAATACATCATGCTCTGTTGTATTTTCAGTATTTGTTTATATTTAGAAACTACAGAAAACTCTTAATAGAGCTTTTATATTTAGAAACTACAGAAAACTCTTAATAGAGCTTTTATGATAAAAGTAACTTGTTCTATGAATACTTGTACTGTTTCGTCTTAAAGACTGAAGAGAGAGAGAGAGAGAGAGAGAGAGAGAGAGAGAGAATGAATACGCTTTAAGTCTCTGGACTATGGGGTTCACCAGAAAGGGAATTCCTGGTTGGTTTTCACAATCTGCCTCATTTGCTGACTGAGGGAGTTTCTACTTGAAAAAGAAAAAGCCCAGGGATCCTGGAAAGCTGGGATGTGTAAGGACAGCTGGAATAGCAGGTGCTTTTACTGACTAAGAAAAAAGAATCACAAGTGTTCTTTAGGCCTCTTCCTGGAATAAGTGTTGAAAATAATTTTCTCTAGAAAATACTCTTTTCACAGATCTAAGTACGAGATATCAGCATGGTTTCACCAAGTCCCTTGCAATGGTGTCATCCTTCTTCCAGCCTTCCCTGGGGACTAAAATGTACCTCCCCTGATAAATCAAGGAGTGCCTGTATCGTGCCTTCACCTGAAAACGTCTTGAGGTTGCAGTTTTGACATGCCATCACTCAAGGAGATTAGAACACCAGATTTAAAATAAGCTGGCAATGGAACTCGCAAAAGAAAACATACAATAAGTTACAAGGCTGTAAAAATGGCAAGGCCCAAAAACAAGCGAGAGCTTGTCCTTTTACCTTCCTAAGGCAAAAGAAGGAATCACTCCCTTTGAGAAAAGCACTTGAGCTTCAAGCTCAGATCTTCATTTCTGGCCCTATTCTGCAAATTACACAGTTACGGCTGGGCATGTAGCTTAACCGCAGAGTCCTTACTTAGCAGCTGGGAGACTTGGGGTGCCATTCCTAGCAGCACAAGAAACAAAAACTAGAAGCATAGGAACTTGGTATCTGATGGTGCTCTTTGATTTGTCAACTGTTAGAGTCGTATTCCGTAGTGGAAAATAACGCAGCTGCTGATACCATCTGCAGGAAGGACTGAAAATATGAGGATGGGCCCAGAGACCCTTCTTTTCCTCACAGAACAGTGAGAGTCTAACCAGAATCAATGGCAGTTAAGGAAACACTGAAAGTGGAAGTGAACAGGAAAGTGCGCTAGTTCTCTGGATAGCTCTAGATTCATTCTACCCTCTCTGGTTTGGGAGAAGCCAACCTCAAATAATATTCCTAACCCTTAACCATCTTCCTCTTCTCTGCCCTCTTTCCCTTTGTCTTTTGTAGCCTTCATAATTTCCCATTTTGGTTTTGTCTTGTTTCTTGATACAAGAGTTTCACTATGTTAACTCATGCTAGCCTTGAGTCCTCCTGCTTCAGTTTCCCACCCAAGTGCAAGCGTTATGGGCAGGTGCTACCACACCAGGCATGGTTTCTTTCTTAGCTTCCTTTCTTGGTTATACTTCTTTCTTCTTCTTTCCTCCCCCTCTTCTCTCTTTATTCCACTTTCAGTGAACACTTCTAAGTGAGCCTAACACGGCCCAGGCCTGCAGATACCAGAGTGAACACAGGGCCAGAGGCACAGCCAAAGAGACTGCACAGAGGCAGGGAGAGAAGTGAGAGGCCTGATCTTCAACACGATGGCTTTAAAGTACCAGTAGCACATCTGTGAAGGTCGACAGAAAAGCTGGGAACGCTAGTCAGGAGCTTGGGTGGAGGAAGGGGAAATTTGGCCCCTTGGCTTCACTGAATAGATCAACCAGGACCATCTCCAAAGGTTTTAAATTTGGTGTTGGCCTAATTATTCCAGCAAACTCCCCATGGAGCAGTGGTTTTTCTGATTTGTGTTCTCCTTTCCCTAATTGGTTACTTATCAGCCAGTAGCAATTGAGTCTCCGTCTCTATATAATGAGGAAAAGTTAGTGTACACATTTAAGCCCTCGTCCCCATGGAACTTAACACTATGTAGATTTTGCAAAATAGCCAGGATCTTTCTTAATGTTTCATCCCTGTGTGGCTGTGGACTCGGGAACAAGCCTTAGGGTGTTCTGGGATGAGCATAAAGACTTTAACAGGGTTGGCAGTCTACAGAGCTGCAAAGATTTTCTGGGAACACATAAGTAGGTCATTGCCGTAGACAGTCGTGTGAAAGCTCATGAAATCATCTTTCTGCTTCAGAAACATTTCTAGTGTTTTTGTGATGAAATCTTCTTTGACTGTTAACTCATCAGATCTCAGAGCTAATGGAAATTCCCTCCAACCTCACTTTATTTCAGCATCAGAGAAAACTCTCCTGCCTTTCATATCAGCCATCACTTGTTGTCTATCTCGTCTAACCTCACAGGCTTATTAAGTAAGTTAGGATTTCCATAAGTAATGTGACTCTTCCGGTCTTCTCTTAGGTGCCTAAGATAAACTTAGACAAACCTAAAGGGTACATGCTCACATTTTTATTATTCTCTTAAAGGAAGTCCTTTTCTGGTGTGTGTGTGGGGGGTGGGGTGGGGGGAGGAGGACATTACTGTCTGCCCCAATTTAGCATTAAGAAAAAAAGGCAACCTTGATCACTGATGCAGGATTCCTCATGCAGCAAGTCAAGATGGCTGTGATTAACTTGGGTGGATTTTCCAGTAATGTCTGGGTCTGTTCTTGCAGGTTTTCAGTTTAGGCTGCTCACTTGATTCCAACATTACTTACTAAAACATCATCATTTGATTTATGGAAGAGCAGTTTATTTTAGCTCACGGTTTTGAGGGATTCAGTCCATGGTAAGCTGGTTTCAGAAACTTCACGATAAAAGGGCATGCTGGGGCCAAGGTGCTCAGTTTATGGTCGTCAGGAAGCAGAGCAGGGGGATCATGCCAGAGAGGAATGGGCAAGGGACCACAGGTATTGTCAAGGCCATGCCTCTGTGACTTATCAAACACACCCAGCAGTGTTCTTGCTTGATGTGCTAGGCATTTCTTTATCTAAATGAAGTTGACACATCACAATCAAAGTCACCATAGGAATGAAGAAAAAGCTTTCCCTTTGCCTTCCAAAGGTTTGTTGGGATGACCTGACAACAGACAACAGACAGATTAACACAAGAAAAGATACACAGGTTTGTTAATGTGAACAGGGATGAACCACAGAGTGTGATTACCTACTAACCTAAGGAGATTAAAATGCTTAGATAACTTCTTCCTTGGGGAAGAGCAGTGGGAGAATGTAGGTACTTTGAGGGGCAGTAAATGATTGTTAGAGGAATGAGTAGTCCTGGAGACTGAATTAGCTTGTAAAATGATTCTCTTTGGAGTGTGAATGAGCTGAAAGAACAGACATTATCTTGTGACAAAGTCCAGCCAGGTGTGGTTGCCTTCCTCAGTCTTCTTTTATGTAATTCCTTTGAGGATGCAGGGTGGATAATGAAGGCAATGATGTTCTCTTTGGGAGTGGTGGGGGAGGCAGTCTGTGGGCTTAATAGAGACAAGGGAACCTGAGAGGTAGAGCAAAGCCTTTCTGGTGGGATGGGCAGAGATCTTGAATCTTAAGACTGTTTTTCCAGATCAGTATGACATAACATCACACTTTGAGGTATTGTTTTCATAGCCCTAATAGTACAAACACTTTGGAAAATAGTTTGCCAGTTTCTTGCAAGGTTAAATATGTATTCACCTGGGTCATCATTCCACTTCCAGGTACCTACCCAGGAGAAAGGAAGACTTCTGTTTATACAAAAACATGCGTGTGAATGTTTATAGCGACTGTATTTATAAACAGTAAAAATGAGAAATAATTGAACAGTCCATCAACACATGAACATACAAACAGTTGAACACCAAAACAATAATTTATTACTCAGCAACAAAAAAAAAATTATGCACAAAAGAACATGGATATGGGGCTGGGGGCACAGCTTAGCAATTAATGTGCTTGCCTAGCAAGGTCAAGACCCTTGGTTTGATTCTCCAGCATCATGTAAACTGGGCATGGTGGTGCACACCTATAATCCCAGCACTCAGGAGGCTGAGGCAGAAGGGTTATTATGAGTCCAAGCCCAGTCTGGGCTACACAGTGAGTTCAGGGCCAGCTTGCAGTAAGGAGCAAAATCCTGTCTCAAAAAAAATTGCATGTATATCAAATACCAAGTCAGAAAAACTAGACTCCAAAAGCTATGTATGATTGTATACATATGAAATTCTAGAAAAGGCAAAACTAGAGAGAAAAAAAATCAAATCAGGTGGGAAGAATGGCTCAGCAGTTGAAGCACTTGCCTAGCAAGTGCTAAGTCAAGTGCTAAGTACCAGAGTTCAATTCTCCAGCACCACATAAACCGAGAGTGGTGGTGCATGCCTGTAATCCCAGCACTTGGGAGGCTGAGGTAGGAGGATTGCCATGAGTCCAAGGCCAACCTGGGCTCCATAGTGAGTTCAGGACCAGCCTGGGATGCAGAGCAAGACCTTGTCTCAAAAAAAAAAAAAAAATTAGTAGTTGCCAGGGGATAGAGATAGAACTAAAATTGAGCACAGGAGAATTTAGGGGTGCAAGAAGTTGCTCTGTATCTTTACTATATTGCTGTTTGCACAATTATATGCATTTGTCAGAACTCCTAGAGGGCAGGACCTTAACTCAGTGGTAGGGTATGTGTTTAGCCTGGGCTCAATCCTCAACACTCAAAACAAAAAAACAGACTCCTAGAACATGCAAAAGGATGAATTTTACTGAATGTAAATTATCTGATTGTATATCTTTCTGGTGGGTGGTTAAAACACCAGGGTCCACAAAACACTTGCTGGGACTCACTGGCCTAACCTTCGTTTAGAAACTTGTAGGTGAGTGTTATCATCAGAGGAATGTCGAGCTGCTGTTAGGCTGTGAGACCTGACTCCCAGCAGGAGTCTGTGTGCATGATATACCCACAGGGAATACGCTGGCAACCACAAACCAGATAATAGGGTGCGGTCTTCATGCTAATGAACCTAGGTCTTTGCGTGAACATGTTTTGTGAAAATCTAGCCCATGTCCTGAATCACAGCCTACGGCACCAGAGAATGTTCGTCACCTGACACAGCCTTCTCAGTTCTTTGGCCCAAAAGCAACTAAAATCTAACAATAAATCTAGCAGACAATCAGCTTCCTGCCACTATGTTTAACTGTGCTGTTCTTGTTCCCCAAAAGAATTCAAGCCTAACACAAGTTTCAAACAACTGCTCTATTTTTATAAGACAATGCACTCATGAAAACATATCTTTTCCTCTCCTTAATACTTCTGACATCCCTCCCATGACATTTCTGAACAAAACGCAAGTGACTTGCTTGTCCCATTTCTTAGGGAGCTTAACTCCACCAGGGTGGGCAAGTAAACACTGCCAAACATAAGGCTACACTCCAATATTCACACCCCAATGGGGAGGTTTTCATTTTTTCCACTACTAGGGGAAATCTTTTGTCATCCCAAGGATTTTTTTCTCTGATTATGAAAGATATCTTAGTCTGGTTTGTACTGCTATATCAGAATACCAGAGACTGGGCAATTTATTTTTTTTAAAAAAAGATTTGTTGGGAGGAGGGGCCAGAAAGCCCAAAATTGAAGGACCAGCTTCTGATGAAGGACTTTCTTTCAGTTGAGTCATGGCACAGTAGAACCAACTCCTGTGACAACAGCAATCATGTATTCATGTGGGTAGCCCCTATGAGCTGATTGTCCCCTCAAGACTGTTGCATTGAGAATTAAGTTCCCAACACAGGACTTTGCCGGAGACATTCAGATCACGGCAAGAGAGGAATGACTGCTGCAGCTAATGCTTCACGTATTTTTAGCTCATTGTTGTTTCTTGATAGAATTAACTTATTAATGATAAGTAATTAGAAGAAAGTTTCAGATAATTTAGTGGGACAGTGTTACAAATAACTTATGCCAGTTCAACATTAATTAAATGTATCAACCATAGGTAATAGTCTAATAGTACACTATTGTCTTACTACCTAAATTCTTCAAGACAGAAAACTGAGTCATTTTATGTGTTTCTCATTTATAATACTTTAAGGAGGGACCACAGGACAAAATGGGGCAGGAAAGAGTCCAGCCCAAGGGGTGTAATCTTACTGTTGTGAGATCCTCCTTCGGAATGCAGGCCCTAACACACAGGCCTTTGAGAAAGGTAACTTGGCAAGGGAGGGAAAATTGCTGTGGTCAGTGGTTGGCTTGGAAAAATATCAGCATCACCTTAGGCCCTTCTGTCTAATAGTATTCACTCTGTGTCCTCATTCCCTGTCCACTCCTGGTATTGCCTCCCCAGGTTTCTTTTCCTTTTTTATCTCTGCCTTGCTGAGTTCCGGCCCTTCTCAAAGCAATTGCTGTAGTACTTCGCCAGCCTCATTACCCTGTCTCTCATGCTCTGTCCCATTCTCTACACTGTCACCACATTAATCCTCTCTTAGCACAGCTCTCATCATTTCATTTTCCAGCCTTTGAAATTCCTCTTCACCTTTGGGACAACAGACATTCCTCAGACCAGCGCTTCAGATTTCCCGTGATTGGGTTGGTACAGCCCCTGTCCCAACCTCAGCCCTGCTCCTCCTTTCTCACACCGAGTCCCACCCAGGCCAGTCTCTTTCCTGTGTCTGTGCCTTTCACTGAACTTGTACCTGCAATTCTGTCTCCATGTGCAGCTTTTCAGTACACTATCATGTAAAGCCAAGCTCAAATGATGCTTCCAGCTGGAAATGACTTTGTAGTTCTTAATTCTCTTATGGTTTACATTCTTCCTTATGCTATAACTATTTGTGTATGTAGTAAATATATCCATGTTGTAAATCCCTGGAAGGCAAGTGTTACATCTCAATTGTACCTAGACAACTGATACCTTACTCATGTTAGACATTCAGTAGGTGGTGGGTTATTCATTCAACAAATATGTATGAGTTTTCAGTAGTATAAATGAATGAATAGATGTGAAATTGGGAACAGAAAAAAGAAAACTAGATGCTTTTATACTGTCATAAAGACAACAAAGAACTCGACTGGAGACAATTCCAGAACCAGTACAGGAAAGAAAAGCAGATGGAGACCTAACGCCCACATGTGAGACGGTCAGGATGCGGTTTTATTTCTCACATCTTTCCAAAAGCTAACGGGGATTATCTCACAAAATATAAAATTACTTTCTCTCATTTCTCAGTGACCTTTCCTTCTAATCATTTCTTAGGAGTGAAGAGAAAATGTGTCCCCAGGCTTTAGAATCCCTGGTTGAAATCATCATAAGCACATCACATCACTTTTGTGTGATGCTGTTTTATGGGAGTGGCATCACAGAATAGGTAGAAATCCCCCCCATAAGAAACAGCCCTCATACCAAAGAAAGAAAATTTTGTATTTATAGAGATTAATGAGATAGTGAGTAGTCACTTGACAGAATCCTCATCCAGTTCACCAAGAACTGGACTTAACTACCGCTTTTCCAAAACACATCAGACACACCCAACAGAGTCCACCTATACTCACCTGGCTTAGCAAGTGAAGACAGCCCCATAACTTGGTGCCCATCTGAGCCATACGTGAACACTCATCTTTTCTCCTTTCCTGTTTAAAAATAGAGAGTTTTGGAAGCATGAGTGTTTTTCTGGTTGCCTTTTAAGGAACTTTTTACTTCCAGCCGATCAAAATTTGATAGATGTGACTCATTAGCACAGCCCCAAATAATAAGGAAGCATGAAGCACATTTCCGGTGTCTTAGTCACAACTATTTCCTAAAGCTGGCTGTTTTCTTTTTTTATTTTAGCAACAACGTTGTTGTCTATTTAAACCATTTGAAAGATAACTCCCTTAGTACTGTAAATTTAATGTGCAACTATTGAATGAACCTGAGGCCTCTGTTACTTCCTGTACCCAATTACAGCTTTGCCAGGAATAAGAACACACAATGAACTAAAAACCTTGAAGATTGAGAGTTCTTCTAGATCATTTTCTTCCCCTAAGTGCTCTGTGAATGATGCTATCTTAGTTGCTTTTTCGTGGCTGGGACTCAATACCTGACATGCACAAATTTGGGGAGGAAAAGTTTACTGTAGCTCACAAATTCAGAAGATCACAGTCCTTTCATGGGTGGCTGGCAATGGTAGAAACACATAGGAAGGCAGAGGTGGACACAGTTCCTCACAGCATTGCAAATAGGAAGACAAGTCTCAGAGAAAGGAAGAAGCATATATCCTTCAGGTCCTCTCCCATTGATTTGCACCTTCCGGGTCCAGCCTCTGTGTCCTACTCCTTCCAGGTTTAAGCCCCTAATCCATCTCATGTCTGTAGTCTGTAAACTACCACAAGCCTGTCTTCCACAACACATGTATTATCTACCACATGCTTATAATCCCTCCCTTCAGACCAGGCCGCATCTCCCAACAGCACATGATATCATAAATAATCCATAACATCCAAATACATGAGACTTTTGAGGGACATTTCAGATTCAAACCACAATAAATACCCACTCATGCACATATAAATATGCAGAGATATGCATGCGTACACACCATATGCACAGGCTCCTAGGTGAGCTTAGAGCATCAGCAATTAACTTTCAGGTTCATCTTTGGTGTGATTTTATTTTCCTTTGTAAAGAATACTAATATTATTATAGAAACATGATGGGGAGAAAGAATTATCCTTACTTACTTCAGTGGTTGCTTAGAATGTCAGTTTTATGCCATCGTTGTCCTAGTAACAGATTTTGATCTAATCTTCTATCAATAAATTACACCAGTATCATAATGCTGCTGACTGCACTGCTCAGATGCTTTCAGTTCTTATTATTTAAGTTGTCATTTGCACTTAGCAAATGGTCTGTTTTTATATTACCTATTTTTATTCTGCTCAAAGACATGGGTATACATTTTAAAAATATACCATGCAATGGAAAACAAAAGTTCAAGATAAAATAGAACGTAGGCTCTGCTAATTATCGAAGACAACACCTTTGGCCTGGTTATTCGACTCTCAGCCTTTACTCTTATCAAGTATAAAACGAACATAACAGTACACACCTCTTAGACTTGTTACAGGGATTACATGAGATAATGTACATGAAATACTTTGTTCAACATGGGCCTCAGAAAACACTAGCTATAGTCTCCCGTCTTCCCTAGGAATAATAATCTGAACACTTATAGAGTGCCTATAAAGAGTCTCAATCTAAGCACAGTTGTGAAGTAACAAAGTTATACTTCAGTACCATGGTCTGTGGTACTTTGTGTGATTTAGGCCTGCCTACTTGGAACTTCAGTGTTCCCTGCTATGGCTTGGATCTTGAGTGTCTCCCAAAAGCCTCACATATTTGGAACTGTGTGCTGTTGGGAGGTTAGGCCCTGGCCAGAAGGGACAGTTGCTTGGGGTTTGACCTGAAAAAAATGTATCAGCTTGTTGAGATGCTCAGGAAAAAGCTTTTCATGTGTGTGTTATTGACTTGTGGGTCAGGAAGTGAGGGAGGGGCACCCATCCTGGTGTGGGACTCTGAACTGGCAGCTTGAAGTAATTAAAGTAAGGAAGAAGAAACATCATTACAGCTTCTTCCTGGGAAAGATCTAGTGTTTCCTGAGTCTCCAGACATCAGCTTATCTCCAGCTTCATTTGGCTTCTGCCTGCAATGGGCTGAGTAGCTCTCCAGCCTCTGCCATGTGTTTCCTCTGTTGCCAGCTGCCCCATAAACATAATGTACTGTGTATGTGAGACCTTCTGAAACTGTGAGCTAACTATATCTTTCCTTCCTTATGTTATGGATGTCAGGTATTCTGTCACAGCAACAAATAAGTAACTAAGACATTCCCCAAAGGCTATGTGCTGGCGGACAAGGTTGCCAGCTCATGGGCTCTTGGAAGGTGACTGGATCACAAGATTGTAACTTCAGTAGCGGATGAGGAATCTATTGCTGAGTTTATAATTTATAGCATTAGTGGACAGTGACAAGAGGTGGAGGCTAGGTGAAGGGAGTAGGCCCTGGGGCATATACTTGGGAACTAGATCATGTTTCTCCCTGCCAC
Source organism: Ctenodactylus gundi (assembly GCA_004027205.1). Taxonomy (NCBI): domain Eukaryota; kingdom Metazoa; phylum Chordata; class Mammalia; order Rodentia; family Ctenodactylidae; genus Ctenodactylus; species Ctenodactylus gundi. Next base: position 29,324 of record PVKB01004359.1, on the reverse strand, counting down.
TTCCCCTCTGGTTTTTCTTGGGAAAGACAAGAACAGTCCAGCTCCTCTACCTCTTTGCTGTCATGAGATAAGAAGTCTTTCTCTGCCTACCCTGCCACCATAGGCCTAAAAGTATTGAAGATATGGCTAGCTTATCATGCATTAGAACAGTAAACTTTTTCTCCTTGAAGCTGACTCTTCCATGTAGTTTATTACATTGATGGAAAGCTGACTAACATACCCTGCTACTGGCTTTTCACATAATGCCCTTAAATATATTTGCCACATCCTTTTTCTACTTCTCCCACCACTGAGCCTTTTCAATTAGTTTCTGTTCATCCAGATTCTAGAACATTCCAGACAGTTTTATCCATATAATCCTTACTCGGTTTTCATCCTCAGTATGAATACTAATTATTTAACCATACTTTCCTTAATGCCTCTCCTCACCATTATGTATACTTTTATGCTTCTTCATGGTATCCAGGACTCTTTCTTTACCATAGTTATCATGTTCTTAATTGGATAGTTTTACATAATTGTTTGTTGTAGTATGAATTGTGTCCCCTCAAATTTACATGTGAAGCCCCATACTTCATAGTATATTTGGAAATAAGATCTTAAAGAAGTAAATCAAGTTAAAATAGAGGGGACCTTAGTCCAGTATGACTATTTATCTTGCAAGAAGGGTAGATTTGAATGTACAAAGAGACATCAGGGATGTATGTGCACAGGGAAAAGCCACATGAGAACACAGGAAGAAAGTGGCTATATTAAGGCAAGGAGAGTAGCCTCCAAGGAAATCAGATCTCCTAACACCTTGATCTTAGACTTTATGCCCCCAGAACTCTAAGAAAATCAATTTCTGTTCTACAAACCAGCTACATTTGGTATTTTGTTATGGTAGCCCAAGGCAACCATTATGTATCTAAGACCTGGCTCCTTCTTCTGGGCTGTGAACTCTGTAAGGACAACAAATATGTCTTTATTTCACAACTGAGATCCAGACACATACTCTATGCAGAAACAAATGGTTTTTTTAATTTAATTCATAGACCAATGCATGAATGATCTGGGAATATGTAAATGCCATGCTAAGAGCTCTGTCTTCTGGTTCTTGTAGAGACTGAGAGCAGGCATGTTCAGTGAATATTTATTTGGGGAAGGCATGAACATTTCAGAAAGCATGTATCAAATCCTAGCTTGCTGAAAGGGCTCCAAAATGTGTCTATAATGTAGAATATTGGGCAGCTGTAGGCACAAGAGCCCAGCAGGTGGTTCCCAGTGGTCTACTGCCCTTCCATAAAGTGTGAGTGCCCTCAGCTAAATGCAGATGTGCAAGATTAATCTACGGGGACCACTTGAGTCCCCTACAGGATCTTAGGATGATGGCTGTAAACTGCATGTAAGTTCCAGGAATGTTCTGTGGTCCCACAGGACACCTGAGTGAGTTTTAGAGTCAGATTTCCTGAATTACCAGCACCAAGGATCTCAAGCTCATCACCCCTTCCCACCAGCCCCCACCCAGTACTGGGACTGAACACAGGGCTTTTGCTTTGATCTGCATTCCTTTTCATTGTTCGGTCACACCTCGTAGCCATGTTTTACTGTTTGATCAAATCAGGTCATGTATTGAATATGAACTTTACATCCAGGAAGGCCAGATGTAATCCATGTGTTCATGAGCATTATGAATACCACTGTCATGGCTGGTGAAAGTTGACCTTCTGGGGAAGTCTAACAACCCCCATGAGATGTCCTTGGAGTAACAGAACATCTGCAAGACCACTCATGTACTTAGGTGTATGTCCTTCTCTTTTCCTTCCTCAACAGCATCTCTTGCCATTACTGTGTGACCAGATACCTAAAATTTAATTACCAATATGTCTCCTTTTAGGTCAGCACCACATATCAGGTACTTCTTTTTCAAAATGAACTCCCACCTCAACAATTGCTCACACTCTTCAGCCATGACTTTCTCTCATGCATTATTTCACTGTTTTCTCCAGATAGGCCTGACCTGGCTTGAGTCAAAACAGAAGAGAGAGAATAAAGGTACAGGCAGGGAAACATTTTGAGTATAACTTTTCCACAGTCTTACTAGAGCTCAGGCACTTGATCACAGCTTCCCCGTCCCCCACCACATACCTACGTACCCCCATGAGCCATACACACTGGGACTTGAGCATCTGGTGGCACAAAAGAAGGGGATGCCAAGTTGTGGTGATTCCCTTGCCTGGCAAGGTAAGAGAAGCCAGGGAGGGCATTTCCCATACACTAGCCCTTTGTTCCCTTTTCCTCATAGGTCTATAAATGGTTAATCTACGTGATCCTGTAGGAGAAGCTTTCGGCCTCCTGTAAAGTTTGATTCCTGGAGGCAGATTTTTTTTTTAAAATCCAGCAAGTGTCAGATAATTGGAAGGGTGGAGTAATGCTGTAAACCATGACACACCTTTGTCAGGACTTGTTTGGAAGCAAAGCGCCGAAAGAAACAAGAGAGAAGAGGTGAACATTTTTGAAAGATCACTCAGCTTTAACACACCTTGGCTGGGTCTGGATAAAAAAAACAGAAAATTAGGACTGCCGATTTCCAGAAGAAAACATCAAGGGAAGAAAGAGAGAGGGGAGATTTTGTCAACATTTCCAGTTCCTTCAAAATTGGAAGCCAGGTAAGTAACAGGAAGACTAGTCTTTCTTTCTTTTCCTGAGACTTTGATTTAAAGAATTGCCATTTAGAAATTAAATGTTTGTTGAAGGAATATATAAGATGAAGTTTTTTAGTTTCTAGCATTCTGGGTGAGGTGATTAGTTGATTCTAAATGATGGCCGTGGTGTCTGCATTCTCCTTAGGGCTGGCCTTTTAAAAGAATAACAAGAAAGATCTATGAGTGGGGCAAAGGGCCGGTTGAGGCAGACATACTAGGCTTCAGCAGCAAGATTCTTCTGCAGTATTTTCGGTATCACAGATTGACTTGTGTTAAGGCATTTTATTTAGAGCATGATAATGGCGTGTGATTTTGTCTCGCCGACCTCGATTTCCTCTCTCACTGTCTGGCTCTCCCCCTCCCTGTCTCTCTTCCCCTAGACAGTAGGGCACAGGATGAAGTTAAATGCAAGTGAGTGGGGCCTCCTGAGAGCAGCTCCTATGCTGTCAGGTCCTGTGCTGGCAGGCTCAGGGTAAACTCCAAGGGCAGGGAAAACATTGGTGCTTATCGTGTTATAAAATCATTATTGCACTTACTCAAAGTGAAATCTTTGAAATGGTCAGATTAACCCAGGAATTTCTTAGAGAGAGTTAAATTTGGATGCAGAGGGGGAAAAAAAGATTTTTTTTTCTTGTACAAATTGGCCAACCTGCTGGCCCCTTGTCCCCTCCCCCTAAATTTCTCTGGGGTAAGAATTACCAGTTTAGGTGTCTACCTAGACCATAGTCATGGACAAACTATCGCTTCATTTTTCAAAGGAAAGGCAAAACCTCTGGCATCTCATTTGTTTGGAAATCCCTATTAACTGGTGGCGTAAAGTTGGATTTGCTGTGTACATAAAAACATAGATTTCATTTTTTAGACTCATTTGTTCAAAATCAGAATTATTTCTTCTCACCTCCCTGTATTTTCTCTGGGGCTGAGGCACAGATCTGAGCCAGAGCTAACCTAAAACTGTAGGGGCCCTGCAGAACCCCTCCATCAGATTTTGCCTGGGACAATTGAAGTGAGTAGCCCTGCTTCAAACTGGCATGGCAACTGCTCCAGTTGGTGTAACTGATAACACCCAAGACATAACCATTTTTTTTTAGGTTACAACAGATCAAAAGAAGTCTGTTTGCATTGTTTGGTGTATTTGCCATTATTAATGACAGAAGCCACTACTGTAAACAAGCCAGTATAATCACAGAGCTAGTGTCCTATCCCACCCACCCATGGTCAGGGAAGTCAAGGGTGCCAAACGTAGCAAAACGTAGCAAGTGGCAAAATCATCTCTGGCTGTTGTAGAGAGAAAATTGTCAGTACTTCAACCCCAGGACATTGGTTTTTCCCAGCCATCAAACCTCTTGGCTCTACTGTGTTTGCCAGGTCAATAATCAAAGGATGGTGTTCTCATACCTACCTGGTAGATTTGTTATTGCTTTGTTTTAAAATCAAGGTACACAGAGATTGGAGTAGTAGAAACTGTAAAATCTACATGAGATTTCTTAAAAGAGTATAGAGAAAAAGTCAAACTATAGACACAAAAGTTTAACTTCTTTCGTGTCTTTTTTTTTGTAATAAGGACAAAGTGTGCCATAAGTCATCTGGATGATATGAAGGCAATATGGCAGCTTGCTGTTGCTCACAGTCGTTGTCACTTGTGTGCTCATTTGTGGGTGTTAGACCACATAATTGCCCGACTCATCTTAGGGGACTGTGACATCATTTTAATAACATGGAAAGGAAAATCTCAGAAATATAGAAACCGACTTCACTTTGTGTCTTCTTCAATGAGAAAATGACTTGGGATTATTTTTATACCTCTTAAAGGGCATTAGCCATGAAATAATCATAAAGCAGCCCCTTAGAACGGGCATGTCCTTGCTCATCTTGGGAAGCTAAACAAGTTGATCTCATAGAGGTAGAAAAGAGAATAGTGATTACTTGAGGCTGTGAGTATAGGGGAGGAGAGAAGGCAGGCTGAATAATAGGTACCAAAATACAGCTAGGTAGAAAGAGTAAGCTACTGTTCGACAGTACAGCAGGGTGGGAGACTACAGTTTATGGCAACATGTATTTTATAAAGAACTAGAAGAGTTCCTATGTTTCAAAACTAAAAAGTTATACATGTCTTTTGGAGGCCGAGGCAGAAGTTCAAGCCCAGCTTGGTTAACTTAGCAAGACCCTGCATCAAAATAAAAAATAAAAAAAGGGATAGAGAGGTAGTTTTGTGTGAAAGCTCTGGGTTCATGTCCTAGATGAATGTTTAAGGTGATAAAATGCTGATTTCCATGATTTGACCATTACAAAAACATGTACATTTATTGTGTGCCTATTGAAAATAAATTTTAAAAAAGAACTGCATATATGAAGTAGTATGACCCTGGAATTGAGTACTTGAATGACCTTCTCATCCTTAATGCTACCTAAGTTACCCAAATGTCCAGGAAGTTAAAAAATCATGCTGTTCCACAGATCTTCCTTTAAGTGGTGCTTTGGAAGTCAAATGCACAGGTGAGAATGGCTAGGAAGAACAGGTTCGGGCATGAACTTGGGCAAACTTTTCTTCCCCTGATGTTACACTTCAGAAAACTACCAGCACTTTCAGTGTTTTAAGCAGAAGTCCTGTGAGAGCACCACAGATCCCATGGGGTGATCTTGGGCTAGATTTGGGTCCTTACCCAGCATTCTTCATTAGATATCTCACAGAATCACCCCTTATGTGCCAGGTAAACTGTAAAGGAATCTGTCACCCGAGACAGCCCTGCCACCTTGGACTGTCAGTGTGGCAAAGAGTTCTGTATGACCAAAGGACACACAGGCATCTGCCCTGCTTTGGACTAGAGAGAGAGGCATCTATCTGACCTTACCTTGGGTGGGCACAGCCCACAGGGTGCTGTCCACTGAGGAAGGCCCTGAAGGAGGTCATCTGATATCTTGGCATGCTATTTCTTTGTGTCTGATGGAAGTTGGGGAGCCCTAGACTTCTTGCTATAGAAATTAAAGCTTTGTGATGGGAATTTAGGAAATAAATGGAGAATCTAGAATCGCTTATTATTTTTCTGGATACAGAAAAAACAAGCCAGTTTTCCAGGTTGGCTGTCTGGAGACTGAACACAGGTATCACCCATTTGCCTCAGTGGCTACAGCAGAATAAACCCAGCCAATTCTGGTGTGAATTTCATTGAAGGATCAAAAATAAACAAGAAGTTATGGGCGGCAACAATTTCCATGGATTGTTGTATTAATGACCAATTCCCTTCCTGATAATATGACCGGGCAATTCAGGTGTGGTTGCCTCCTCACTGGCAGCCAGGTATATTTAAGTTTTTAATCTCCCCAAATGCCTCCCACTCCATAGCTCATGACCAGCTGCAGTGGGGAAGGGGAGGCGGGGGGCCGGGGAGGGACTCAGAGGTCCCAAAGGCAAGTAATTCTTCAAGAAAGGATTTTAAAGAGTATGTCCAGTTGCATGCAGATGTGCGTGGCATGGTCATACAAGTGACAGCTGGAACACAGACATAGTCATAGACAAGGTTTGGCCTTATGAGGTTAGACCCTGTTATTCTGTGTGAGGAGCCCCTCCTCTTAGCCCCAGGAGCATACCTACAAAGACATTCTGTAGCATCTCACATTCAGCTAGAATCTTTTCCATGATGCCTCATTCCTTGCCTGCGGGTACATTTGAGAAACACTGATGAGCAAGAAGTTGGCATATTGAACCAAGCCTTCCAGCTAATTGTGCTGGTTAAATTAACCACACAACTGACCAGCTGCTTTCATGTAGTCTCGGTTTCCATCAGGGAAGTCACCTTGGGCCACAGTGTGACTTTCAAGACTCTAGACATTTCTGTCTTTGTGAAACCTATCCTTCACTAAGGAAAAATTTTTTGAAAAACTAAGTATATGTTACAATTGCATTTGTGCAAAGGAGAATATAAGCCAAGTTAGATTGGGTTCATTATTCTTCCTGATTTTAAAGAAATGTTTCTATGGACTACTCCTCAATTCCCACCAAAAAAAAATGTGTCCTAAGCATGGTGTCTGCTGTTCCTAAAGAAAAGTCAGTTGATCTTAAACTCATTGGCAAATGAAGAGTATGAGAAGAGAGCATCAGGCAAAGTGCACTAGGTGCCTCAATTCTAGAATCCAATACGAACTGCTACCAAAAGGAAAACCAGGAGGAATGAAGGCTTAAACTCAGGGGGTGAATCACAGAGAAAACCAGCTTCCAGTTCTCCTGAACCCAGGATAGGAACCATGCAGAAGAACCCAGCAGGGATGAAGATCCTTGCTATTCTTAATGCCTTGAGCCCCCAGTCCACCACCACCCTTGCTGTCAGCCCTGCTTCACGCCACCCACACTAAAGGGCACGGAAGCTAAGACTGCAGTGGCCTTCCACTTCAGATGCAGGGAAGGAGCAAAGGGAGCACACAGCCCACACGCCTATGTTTCCTCTCTAGAGGTGTTACATGTAGTTTCTTGGTCTCTTTTCCCCCGCTGATGTCTGATATGAATCTCTAGGAGCTAGTCTCTTATGATGAGAAGTTCCATTCTTTACAAAGTGTAGTTACTTGCGAGTATGACAATTAACATGATTTTTATCCTGATTTAAGTTCATTAAGTACCATTCTCCCACTCAAACTATTAATGTACTATGAATGTCTTACATTCCCAGAGTTTCATATAGAACATAGAGTGCTACAGGATATGTCAAAATGAATTAGTCCACAGCACTCCGTGCCTTGACAGATACCCCTCAGCTCTTTATTACCTTGGCACAGAACAGAGATTTTATAGTCAGACAAAGGTCAGGGCTCCATGGCTGCTGTAAGCCCTTCAATGCTCAGCAGAGGGCAGTCTGATCTACTAGATTCAGAAAATTAAGAGTCCTATTACAGAAGGGTAAAATCCAAACCAGAACTGTTCAGTTCTGTCCATAACAACGGATGGTGAGAAATGGGAACAACTTTTGAAAAAAAAATGCACAAGAAAAAAATTACAGGAATCCAGTGTTGGGTTCTCAGCTTGCACAGCAGGGATCTGTGCTTGCTGAATGCAATGGGAAGAGACAACAGCCCATCCTGATTTCTGGCTTTCCCCTCAGGTGGCAATGGGATGGATGTCACCCAGAAAGCCAAGCGAGATGGCACTGAAGTCACAGAAAGAAGTAAGAGCATCCAAACTTTTATTTGTAACTGTTTCATTATAAAAGAATCATAAAACTGGAAACAAGATGATTTATTTATAATTTTACAACTGTATCATTTTAAATGTGTTCCCAAGTAGGCTTTATTCAAATCCATAAATGACTCATGTTGATTTTTCATTTTAATACACAAGTAATCAAAGTACATCCTGTTTTTTTCTTCAAGAAGAAAACTGCCATTTGCAGGAACTGCCATTTGCAGGGTCTGGATGTCGCTCATGGGTAGATCACTTGCCTTATACGTGAGAGGTCTGATCTTCAGAACCACAAAAGGAGGGAGCTGACATTTCTTGTATAGTTTTCATAACCAGCATTTTTAATAATCACCTGATGTTTACCTATTTCCCTGCTTAGGGATATGGAGCAAGAGAAATTTGAAAACATAATATCTCAATTCTTTCAGGGACTGAGCTGAAGATACACTGGTGTCACAGTCAAAATTTATATGACTGATTTTAAAAGATACACTTATTTTGTGAAACTTCACAAATGATAAATTCAGAGAGATCTAGTCGTCCTAGCAACTCTAAATTAGAGAGATTTTTCACTTTGTGACTTTCATTTATTTCCAATAATTAAAAAAACTTCTGCTTCCTCAGACTTGGAACTTTAACTAAAGAAATCATTTATTTTTACATATCAAAGAATCCCAAAGCTCTATACAATGTGACTTCAGTGGAAAGCTCAAGGACTATTATTCAAGTCAAGCTTCCACTTGTCTCTGAAAAACCATTCTCTTCTATGCACCAAATGCTGTGTCTGCTACATTTGCTCATGTTCCTAGAACAATCAAACTAATTAGAAAAACATGGAGGACAGACAGGCAGAAGAGACAGTGCACAGCGAAGGCTGCCAACAGCACACAGACCAGCAGCTCAGTCATGCTGCACGAGGGGATGTTCTGACCTCTACCCTTTTCCCCTCCCACCATCTCTACTCACCTGCATGTGTGTGTGCACACCCCAGCCCTCCCCCCCCACACACACACAAAGTATGCTTTTAAAGACCAGCCACACTAGCTAGATAGGTGCACCTCTGCACCCAACAGCAAGTAGTAGTGATGATGTCCACAGTCAGATTCACCATGGTCCCTGCTGAGGTTTTGGGAATTCACTGCCCTCCTGCCACTCCAGGGGACAGAGGGACTTGAAAGGCACATGGTCTTGCTGTTACCCAGTGAAGCAGCACCTGAGCTGATGGTGCCACCACATACTCACCATCGATCAGATCTAAACAATCTCAATTTGAAACCAGGTGGACTGGTCCACAATCCTGTCTCAGAGGCTCATAGGCCACTGATTTCCCCAAGCACCCAATGTGATTCATTCAGAGCTCTTTCCTTCCTCTCATGTAGTCCTAAGGATTTCAGAATGAATCATGATGCCCTAGAAAAACTTCAAGCATTGACCAAAATGGTGGTCCTAGCTGCCCAGGGGCCTTTGGGAAGGAACAGGACAGAGAGACAGTGTCACTTAAGATGGCCAGCTCTCTTTCAAGGTCAAATCAGGCATAACCTGGAGCTGTCAGTGAGATACCTTGATGTTAGGACAATTCATTTTTCAAATCAGTGTGTGACATTTTTGTCTCCATAGAGATGCAAACACATTTTCTAGGTACTGTGAGTGTCATAGTTATTCTCACATTTTTAAGTACATGAATCAGATCATATATTGTGAACATGCAACAAACCTCCAGCCTCGGCATCCCAAGTGGTGGAATTACAGGTGTGCACTACTACACCCAGTTTATGTGATGCTGGCAAATTGGACTCAGGGTCTTGAGATTGTTAGGCAAGTGCTTTTACTGCTGAGCTAGTCCTCAAACCCTATTGAAGCTAATTTAACATATTTAACCCATTGTGGGTGTTAGGCCTTGCCAAAACACAGAGGTGTCACTTCATTCCATAAAAATCTCTTTTCCTTGTCTTTTCTAGTTGTGACCGAAACTGTAACTACAAGACTTACAGCCTTACCTCCAAGTAAGTGAGAGACAGCTTTTTCCTAGTAGGTCATGTATAAATGCCATATGCAATTATCTTGTCTTTGGGAGCTCATGTGCCCATTGAGCAAATCCAAAATGTCTAATATTTTTTTCTAACAGCTATACTGAGTTGGTTTTCATACCATAAACCCGCAAGCTTGGAGCACTTCACTGGTTATTAGTGTTGTTAAAGAGAACCTAGTTTTAGAACATCTCTATCACTTGCTCGAAAAAAATGTCCTCTGATGTTAGAAGTCACTCTGCATTATCCCCTGCCCCTCTCAACTACCACGTTAAACCAAAATCTACTTCCTGTCTCACTTTCTCCATGCACTAAAATATCTGAAATTCTGGAGCATATACTGACAGCAACTTGACACCTGTCAAACCTCCCTTTTGCTCTCCCTTTCTCCAGGAGAAAGGAGCTCCTCAGGCTTAGTGGACGCTGTAATATATTTTCAAGCCCCCAAACTACCTCTGTGCCTCCCAGAAAACTGGCTGGTTGGGATGGGAAAGGCCCACTCCTCAGCAGTTGAGGTTGGAGCAATGATGAGCTGCCAGATGGAACTCAAATTGTCATGACCTCCAACACTTTCAGTGTCTGTTGTGTGTGGGCTCTCACCAGGCATTTGAAAAGAGCAAGCCCAATCTGGGGCCTGGATTCAAGGAGCTTTTCATCACTCAACCACCTTGTGGAACGTTCACAGTTTCCTAACAAGCACCTGCTGTGCTCCACTAGCTCTCCTTTCAGACCAATAGTATAGTTGCTCCAGAGATTTGTATCACAAGCAAGCTAGAACATGGCAGTTCATAACATGTGGGATAGGGACCCCGACACTGAGGGTACTGGTGAGAGAGTAGAAAAGACTTCCACCAATCCAGGAATGAGGAGATGTTCTGATCTTACTCCACTCTGATACTGTCATTTGCTTTTCTGTTCTGGCAGAAGGGGGGACCAGCAATGGCTATGCCAAAACAGGGTCTCTTGGTGGAGGGAGCCGGCTGGAGAAGCAGACCCTGACTCATGGCAGCAGTGGCTACATAAACTCAAGTAAGTGCCCACTGGTGCGGAGGGTTGGAGAAAGAGCTGACAAACAGGAAGAGAGCCAAAGAGATAGTCCTGCTGGGAATATCAGGCAGACATGACCCTGAATCAGTGTGTGAGACAAAAAATTAGAGCTGCGTGTCATCTTATTCAAGTGCCTCGGAGTTATCTGTTTGACACATGACCCAGGAAGGGTGCAATTTTTAAATCATCAGCATTTGAAGCCTACTTAAGATGGGATGGGATTCCATTAAGCTCCTAACATAAATAACTATCATTAATTAAGAAGCCTTCACAGGTAGGAAGCTATTTTCTCACTGAATCACTCCCTAAGCCATCTCTCTTAGGGAAGGGTGTACAGGGAAGGGTTTGCAATTAGAATTAACAACAACAGAAGAAACTGAACAATTGGGTTTCTGTGCTGCAACACTGGTGACATGAAATCACACACTGTGAAAGACTCCACTGGGTGAGCATCCAGCACAGTCCTACTGCTATCCATGAAGCATTCTTTCAAACAGAAGCAAAACATACCAAAGCAAGGAAAAATAAAACAAAAGTCAAGACCACACACATAACCCCATTCAGCTATTTATAAACTCTTATAGTAAAACTGTAAAAGAAAAGCCGGGACCTAAGAAGACCCACTCTGGCCAAGAGAGGCGCCTGTGCAGCCCATTAAGGGGCATTAGATTATATTCTAGTTTATCCAAGCAATGGTCTACAATTAACATCAGGTCTTCACGAAAATCCTGCTGAGACCTTGCCATGTCTGTACACTGCAACTACATACATAAGGGGCCTGTCTGTCATTCAGTGTCTTCTCAAGAAAGACAGTAGCAGTAATCCTACTTCTCCATTCCTGAGCAGCCACCTTTCACTGTGCTCTCCCAGCCCTTCAACAGGGCCCTCCATTAGTAATGAGCTGCCCAGGTGTACTTGGTTGATACAACTGGATTTCCGTGACATGCAATTCATCTACACTGAAGTGCCACCAAGCTCTACTCTTCTCTCTGCTTGCAGGTGGAAGTTTACGAGGCAATGCCTCCACCTCCAGTTACAGGAGGGCTCACTCCCCTGCCTCCACCCTGCCCAACTCTCCAGGCTCAACCTTTGAAAGAAAAACTCACGTTACCCGCCATGGAATGTACGAAGGTATTAGGCCCACAGATCGCAGAAGAACTACTCTCTTACCCATAGTGTCACTCCTCTGAAGATTTGTGTGTTGGCCCCAGCTTCACCTGTGTCTGCACCCCATCCCTTACCTCCTCTCTGTTTTGTCCTCATTTCTTTTGTAGATTCATGTTACTTGAGAGTTTCATTCCTCTATTCTACCTGTCCTTCACTCACATAGCCATTTATTTTCACTCTTTCAACTAATAGCTTGTCAAACACCTGTCATGTTCTTAACCCTGTGTGGAGGACCTTGCTAGATGCTTAGTGAATCAAACATGGATCTTGTCTTCAAGGAGCCGATAGCTAAAATTTCAGGTAAAAAGCTATAATGCAGGATAGAAGGCTGTTGTCATTTCAAGCTAAGGAAATTAAGAAATACTATGGAAGAGGTACTGTTTGAGCTGGGTGTTCCCGATGAGTAGAATTTAACGCTCAGAGGAGAGTTAGATCAGTCCAGGCAGGAGACTAGCAGCATGAGCAAAGTCAAGCAGGAGAGTCCAGAGCTGGAGTAGTAAGTGGCATTGACAGTGGAGAGGGATGGGTTAGGGCTGGGCTTGCAGTCCAGGGGAGAGTACTTGTCTACCATGTGTGAGACCTGAGTTCAATCCCCAGAATTGCAGACGAACAAACAACGAACAGGATTGGGGGACCCAGAATCAGTACCAGGATAAAATGGTTTCCTGCACACACAATGGGGAGCCACAGAGATTTTGGACAAAACAATGGGACATGTTTAAGGTTTAGGATTAGAAGGAAGAGGAAGCAGCCATTCTGCTGAGGCTACAAAGGCAGCTGAAACAGGGAACCACAGAGGAGGACCCCACTTAGATAAATTCAGTTATTTTATTCTGAAATGGCGCTGTTTGCACCACTTTTGGGAGAGAATAGTGAACAAGCAGTAGAGCCATGGGCCTTGCGGCCCAGAGGAAAGTTCGGGTGTGATCCTCAGTGAGGAGAGGAGAGAAGCTGGTGGATGAGAATAGGAAGTCTGCCAGGGAAGAAAGTGTCAGAGCAGGAAGGAGAAAAGAAAGATTCAGCTGGGGGAAGAAGACAAAGAAGACCCAGGGAACAGAGAGAAAAGGAAAAGCTATTGAGAATGAGGTATCAAGGCCCAGGTAATAACGTCGAAGAAATGCCCAGGCTTGCTAAGGAGTCGTGGGAGAAGGTCCCTGCACTCCATGATCAAGGGCACTGGAGTCATGAGATCTGCAGGAGCAATGTTAGTGGAAAACAGATGAGCCAGCTGAAACACGGGATTAACAATAAGGGGAGAGCTAGTGATGGAGAAGCAAGAGTAAGGGGTTAGATCCTCTACAAATGGTTAAAGTCCTGCTCATTCAGGACCAGAGCTGCCAGGAGGGGCTGGAAATTCAACAGGGTGAATTTCACACACAGTGCCATCTTCTGTCTGTCCACTGCTGTGCTGCAGATCAGGCCCCAGGCGTTGTACATGCTGGGCAAGGGTACTACCAAATTCCTCTAAAGCACTTTCTGACTTCATGCCCGGGCGTGGGCTTGTATTGAATTCAATAGAGTCTGCTTTCAAAACAAACGCTGTAAGGTTAGAGAGCACCCTGGTACTACAGACACAGGTCACTTCCTCTAGCATTGAGCATGCAGAGCAAACCCCAGTTGAGGCTGTGTATGAGAGGAAAGAAAGAAAGAGAGAGAGAGAGAGAGAGAGAGAGAGAGAGAGAGAGAGAGAGAGAAAGAACGAGAAAGAAAGAAAAAAGACAAGAAAGAAGGAAGTTTGGGGGACCTGCCTGCTCTCTTCTGTTCATCCCTGCCTCTTGTGAAATAGATTAGTGACCACAACAAAATGCTGTGACCAAGTTCATAAAGTTTTATCCTTGAAGACACAAACTGGTTCATCCCAAATGTCTGCTGAAGAGCACAGCTCATTCCTTCCTGAAAGACCTCATGTTGTGGGGCTTGGGGAGAAGTGTACCCATACAGTCTACTCTCTGGAGAGCCTATGGGCCAAAGGGGCCATTTGTGGTTAAGTGTTTTATCCCCTCTCCAGGGAGCTCCAGTGGAAACTCCTCCCCAGAGTACCCTCGGAAGGAATTTGGTATGTTGTCTTCTTATTTTCTAAGGAAATATTCAGGGCCTATAAAAACTCTCCAGGGGATACACTAGTGATCAGAAAACATCATGAGCTAAGTGGATTTGTCTGAAGGAATTGACCTCTGTTGACCTGTTGTTCCCTTGTCCCTCATCCTGAAACATCAGAAGGGGACTGTCAGGTACATTAGCTTACTGTCATAAGCGTTTGCTCACAACACTATTAAGTGGCCAGCTGTTTATACAGGGTTCACACTTGCACAGATACACCCCTCAGGCCAAACAATAACTGTAGGGACTCTTCCTCCTGAGAGATGTACAGAGCCTTCCGGCAAGACGGAGCAGTGCTTCCGACACACAAAAGCCCAACAAGCCAGCACCTGAACCCTGGCTTGCTTTGGAGGATCACATCATATGCCTACTACACCGTAGACAGTGGCTTCATCTAGCCATATTTGTGGATGTTTACTGTGCATATTAATTGAGGCAATGGCTACTGATTATACAATGATTATAATTTTATTTACTTGCTTACAGAGAAAACCAAGGTGAGCTGTGAGAAATAAAGGGAAGAATTAGCAGCATGTTGATCCATTTGATTTGTGTTCTCAGCCAGTACCAATAGGTCATGCGCCCAAATGGATCATAGCTAATTTGACATTCACGTAGCTGAATGAACACTGAATACGTGCTAGGATATTATGAAATGTTCTCTGCCCGTTAGCTATGTGGTCAGCATTTATTCAACATCTGCTATTCAAAAAATTTTTCCTTTTTGGAAGTATTTTTTAAAAAACAATACTGTCACCCTCCAAAATATCTATCTCCATGTCAGAAATATTCAGCTTGCCACTTCTTCTACATGCCTAAGATTACGTTTCTCTGTTTCTCACTCAGCATCGTCTTCTACCAGAGGAAGGAGTCAAACACGAGGTGAGCGTGATCACTGGGTTCAGTTCGATTCCTTTAGCTGCAATATTCTGAGCAGCTCATATGAGCCAGCCTTGAGCCACGAAGTGTGAGGATTCTAAAAAAATAAATAAGAAGTGGGTTCTGCTGCCCAGCGACCTGAGTAGATTTTGGCATTGTCTCACCAGTGCCTTAGTGACACAGCCAGCAAAGAAGCGTGATCTGGCCACTGTCAGTCTGACAACAGAAAAGGGACTGGTCCGCACTGAGTGTTATGCAGCTCCTTGCTCAGCCTGGGTTTTCATTAGAAGGTCTCAGTGCCTGGGAATGTGCCATTGGCAGGCGGGGTGCCGAGGGGGTGTTCCTTTTTTAGCATCACTCCCCTTAGGGGACCTAGGTTTCTTGTTCCCAGGGCACAGAATATCCGAGCATCCCCAGGTTCCATCCGCTGCTCAGAGCTCAGCATCAGGAGCTGCGCCCCAAGTCCTTTCATTTCCAACCCCTGCATCTCCTTTCTTGTACAGAGAGCGAAATTCGAGCTCGACTGCAAAGTGCATCACCATCTACCAGATGTAAGTGGCCACTCGCTTGCCGCAGAGGATCCAGGAAGCATTGAAACTAAATCACACGTGAAGGATGTATGCTGTTTAGGTGGAATAATGGGCTAGTGTAGGTGTGTGGGAGGGTTTGCACGTGTATGCGCACGTGTGCACTCACAAGAACACATGTAAACATTCCATCATGAAACATTTGTAATGGTTTCTGTGAGTTAGCCCTGGGGCTAGGATCTGAAGCTGGAGTGGGGGTGGAGGATCCTTGCTATTTAGGAGTTCACAGACAAATGGAAAAATAATAAAACACCCAACCATCATAGATCAGTGTGATGAGGGAGTGTGAAGGAGTGGCTGTTTATAAGCCAAGAGATGGGGACAGGTGTAAGGGGCCAGGGAGACTTTTTTGGGTTAGGTGTCACTTGAAGGGAGACTCAAAGATGGGTCTGAGCATGGCTCAGAAGACCAGTTTAGTGCAGAGACACAATGGAAAGTTCTGATTAGATGAGAGTCAGAAGTAGAGTCAGGGCTTAAGCTTTATTTCCAAGGTCAGAGACTCCCAAGTCTCTCAGTGTGGGGCATGTTAGACTCTGTTCCTCTTGTTAGAAGTTACTTAACATTTTTTAATGAGTCCAACTTTAATGGTGAGAACCAAATACAAGTAGTAGAAAGAAGAGCTGGGTTGGTGGCTCAAGGCACAGAGTTCAGCAGCTAGGGTTATGGGATCTGGCTCTGAGCCTGACATGTTCTCAGCTGGGTACTTCCAAGCTGAAGGGTGTTGATCCCAAAGGATAGAACTTTCTAGAGAGTAGGAAAGAGGACTGGAAATCCCCCAGCATGCCTTGAATACAAATCTGCTTATGTCCTCCTAGGTATTGCTTTTGTGTGATGCCTCCCTTCCAACCTGTTTTCCATGTTGGGAAAATATACAGGGAGCTTGTTCCACTAGCTCACCTTGATACAAATAATATCAGCCAGATGAATCTGAAATTAAATTGCATGTAAATGCAGTATAATATTCAGGAGTTAGGGGTCACAAATTCCTTTTGACACATCCTGACATGCAAGACCAAGACCTGACATCCAAGGCCTCCTGTGCAGCACATGAAACTGCAGGGGATCTGGTTCTCTTAACTGCTTGGTCCTGATAGTCAAAAAATCGTCCTGTGGAGTCTGATGCAGTCTGATTAGAAGATATGTACCAAGTACTTTGTTCTTCTAGGCAAGGCAAAATTTTTATGAGGCTGTCAGTACTATAGGAGGCCAGATTGGTAAGTGCTATAAACTGGCAAAATATAAGAATTACAAAGCTAACCCGAAACACCATAATATGAAGCAGATACCACCTTCTGTCATATGCAGAATTCTGTCCATGTTTCTTCCGCTGCAAGTAGACAAAGGGAAAAAAAAAAAAAACCTGAGTCTGATGAGAAAGTTTGGGTATTCCTCTACAGGGACAGAATTTGATGAGGTCAAGCGTTTGCTCAAGGGCAGCAGATCAGCAAGTGCCAGTCCCACCAGGAACTCCAACACACTTCCCATCCCCAGGAAAGCCACCGTGGAGACCAAAATGGTGACAGCAAGCTCCCAGTCAGGTAAGCCAGCCCAACAGCCCCGAGTTGCCATGAAGGATAGGAACCAAGTGGCAGGTTTACCCCGGCTTCGATTTATCTGTGCCCTGGAGAGGACTCCAGGTTTTGTCGGAGCATCTGTGCTTCCGCTTCCCACCACCTGGTCATTCATCTCATGTGTACGCAGTAGCCCTTCTCTGAAGCCTACAGATTCTCCTCCAGAAGGTTCTGGACAGTCGGATATATTTGCCAAATGAAAAATATTGGGCAAAGTTGTAGCATTTTCATTAATCCTCTAATGAATACTTACTATATGCCTCCTGTGTGTCGAGTGCCAGGCATTGAGGAAAAGGAATGATGAGAGAGAAGTAGCCACTGCCCACAAATTAGCAGATCCGTGGAGGGTGGTGAGAAAAGAAGCCACATCTGCTCTGACGTGAAGCTTTCCTCTCTCTCACTCCTGGAAAAATACCTGGAGACCAGGTTCTTCTTTGTGTTTTCTGCTAATGTGCCTTAGGACCCTTTATCACCTGGATAGCTAGCTCCCTCTCGTGGAGTGAGTAGCCAGAACCAGCATCAGATGTGAAGAAGCACGGGAGGCCCTTTGAGGCCAGAACAGGGTGTCTGGCTGACACCCAGGAATGTTTGAGGAGGATCTGGCCAGAGACCTTGCCACAGTGCCAGATACTCCCATGCTGACTGTGGTGCCTGGAATTCACTGTCAGAGATTCACTTTGGGGACTCTCATTCATTGTTCACATTAGAGCTGCTCCTTGACATCTTAGAAGATTGAGAAGACAGACAAAGGTGGGACAGCCCACCGGGAGGTGGGGAGAACAGGCTTAGAAGGAAATAGGAGTAGACCCCATAATCAGCTTTTGAATTCCACCAGGAGCCAGCTAGAATTGCTAATCCAAGAAATCAGGTCTTCTCCAGCCTCAATATGTCAGACAAAAGTAGGACAATTAGCTGTTCCAGCTGCCCTTGGATTGAGGGAGTTTCTGGAATGGAGGACCTTCGGTGCAAAATCTGTGGAAGTCCCAGAAACTTGAACCAACTAAGTTTCCCTAGAAGAGGAGCACTTATTTTGTTTCTGTTTCTAGTGTCAGGCACTTATGACACAACGATCGTGGACACCAACCTTCCCTCCCACATGTGGTCATCCACCTTGCCTGCAGGATCCTCCATGGGGACCTATCACAACAACATGACAACCCAGAGCTCATCCCTCCTCAACACCAACGCCTACTCGGCAGGGTCAGGTAGGCGGCAGGTGGTACACATTTTCTCTCACCCCCCAAAACAAAAGCTCCACACCTCAAGCTGGAGCTGAATGGCTTCGGGGGCATTTGTTGTTATTCCCAGGTCTTCCTAGAGATGTTTCCTATAACCAGGCATCTCAAGAGTTTTCTGCTGGAACTTCAATTCAGTTTCTTCCAGTGGGTAAAGAGAGTAATACCTAGCACAAGGTATCAGAAAAAAAAAATAAAGGAAAGGAATCCTGGAAATGGAAGTTATTAAATACCAGCCATCACTCCATTGACTGTGGGACCTTAAACAAATTACTTAACTTCTTTGAGCTTCAGGGACCTACTTTGTAAAGTGAGGTTACAAATAAGAGGGATTTTAGTTGGACTCTGTCCACTGTTGACCCAAGATCACCTGTTGGTTAAGACCCAAAATTCACTGCAGACTAATGTGGCATCTTTTGTGTATCCATGGTATCCAAGTATCTGCCCCTGATCTCAGCTGGGCACCCTTCTCTTCCACCTTTCTCCCTCACCTGCAGTCTTTGGAGTCCCAAACAACATGGCGGCATGCTCTCCCACCCTGCAACCTGGACTCAGCTCCTGCTCCTCAGGTCAGTGCTACCATCTCAAATTGCCTATTTTTATGCCATTTGCCTAAAAATATAAAGATGCTCATTCCTGATGAGAAAAGTTGAACATTCTCTCAAGAAAATGCCATGAGCAAAAAATTGGGCTTTGTGACAATAGCATGAAGGACTTTCACCGTGTTCTGCATCTTAAAAGGCATCAGGCACAGTGCCTACCCTCAGTCAGGTGTTACCAGGGCCCAGAAGGGGGAATTCCAAGGAGATGGGTCTGAGCCCGCTGACAAGCTAATTCTTTGCTGGTTCCTTTCTCTTTTGGGAGAGTTGGAGAAATAGAAGTAAAGGGACTTAGTGAGTCATAACTTAAGACATTGCTCAGGGTGAAAGCATTGCTAACTCGGAAGGATCTTGTTTCAGGTCTTATTATAAACATAGTAGTTCACTGTGGTAGCTACATTAAGGAGAATAATGTTACTGCTTAGCTTCCAAGGCAAATATATGGCCATTTTAAAGAAATACTGTTTCTACCTATACTATGTCATTCATAAGATCCATATGGAAATAAATTATCAGCCACATCTTTTTTTTTTTTTTTATCTATCTCCTTCCTGTGACATTGCAGCCAATAGATACGATGACACAGGCCCTCTTGCCTACTTGACTGGTACAGCTGCAAGTGCTAATTCAGTGATCAGATTTCTGGTACCTCCAGTTTACTAGAGTCCCCCCAGTCCCAGAAGACCCTGGCGTCATGCTTACCTTTTTTCTATTTTTGCTATTTTCTTTTGCAAAGTTCTGACTGAGCCAGACTCAAGAAAAGGCCAGCTGATCCTGGGTCCAGGAGTCTTGTCCCAAACAAATAGGACAGAGCCACCGAAGTTGTGGCTATGGAAAACATTGTTAACAAACAATGAACTTTGGAAGTCATGATGGGCTAAGTTCTTTACATTTTGGTCAAGAGAAGATGGAGTTGGGGGAAAATCAGGAATCTGTCAGTTTAGTGCCTCTCAGTCCACTAATGTGTCAGTAGCCTGCCCCAGGGGCCTCTCATATTGTCCACCAAATCACCCCAGGGCGTGGAGGGGAAGAGAAAACCCCTGGGATATTTTAGGATTTTAAGGGATACGACAGCACTTGTTGGATCCTGTGTGGACTGTTGCTATTATGTGTTATTGCTGTTGTGTGAATCTAATTACTGAGCAAGTGGCACTATTAGTAAAACTGGCCTGGGCCGTGGGAGATTGGGGCATAAAAAGAATTCCTGTGTCACTAACAGTGTGGGAACCCAGAAAACTGGGAATATCTCCTCTGTAAAGGTGTTTGTCACAGAAGTGCTCCAGGAGGGTGCCTGCAGCCAGCGTGTCCTCCGTCCTCCGTTCTCACACATTCTCAATTGTTCTCACAGTGTTCGGCATGCAGAACAACCTGGCCCCCAGCTCGTCCGCTCTGTCCCATGGCACTGCCACCACCGCCACAGGTCGGTAGCCCAGATTGGGAGCTTGGAGGCTGGGAAGTGATACATCGTCTTGGAGGCCACAACTCACAGTTTCTCTTCAGCAGCCGACTTAGAAAGACTGAAAGGCTTCTGAAAGGCCCCTGGCCTTCCCCAGGATAGCTTCCTCCCCCAAACTTGAGAAGGCAACTCTGAGCAATTGCTGGCCAGACATGAGATAAACCTCCAGGGGAACCCATGCAGTCAAAGACATCTGTACCCTGTGACACGTCACCTGTATATCTCCAGGTGTCTCACAGCCCAGAGAGTCAGCTTGGTGGCCTTGCCAGCTCACGACTCATTCCTACACAGCCCACTGGCATTACAGATCAGTTTATCCCAAGTTGCTTCCCTGAGCAAATCTGGAGGTTGTGGTAGGAAAGAGTGATACCTGAGCCCCAGCTCTTGCCTTCCACTTGCCTATTGTTTAGTTGGGGTGAAAATTGTAACACACACACACACACACACACACACACACACACACACACACACAAATGAATGAATCCTGTAAGATACCAAGAATTCAGCAACACATCATGCAGAGGAAAAATGTATATTAATGAGAGGAGGTATGTGAGGTCTAAGAGGACTTCCTGGAGGAGGTGGCTCTTGGAGCACTTCTAGGAGAGCATGATTCTGCCCAAGGATACTCCATCTAAGCACTCATTGCAGCCCTCATGGCTACAGAAGGATGACTTCATCAGCTCTGTGTCCTACGGAGGCCACCTTTCTCCCTGCCAGGGATGATCAGCTGCTGTGAGCAGCAGATTTTTACCTATGTAGGCCATCTCACTCCATGGGCCTTCTCTTGCAGCTTACAGTGTGAAGAAAAACATGCCCCAGAGCCCTGCCGTTGTAAGCACCGGAGTGTCTACTTCTTCTGGTGAGTGCTGCCCCGAGCCAACAGGGGTCAGGCTGGCACACAGGCAGAACTGCCCAGCTGGGACACAGGGTGCAGCTGAGGAGAGGCCAGAGCCCGTGGGTGATCTGAGGCACACAAATGCTGTTGTGCACCTCAGAGGTCTCTTGGAGGTTTCTGTGAGCACAGAGATGAGCGTGCCCTGGAGCTTGCCCTTCCCCACTGCTTAGGGTCTGCACGCCCACTCCTGTTATCACACTTGTCTGGAAGCCCTTACCTTTCCCCTTGACATGTAATTCATCACAAAAACTAGAAAGCCCCCAGGAGCTGCCAGAACCTTCCCCACTTCCCATAGACTCTTTATCAACTAGGGGTCAGGTGGCAAGCGTTTTCCTCCATTGTTCTGGCTCTGGTGCTCCTTCTCACAATCTCTAATTTAAAAACATTACTGACCATTTACTTCATATCGGACAAACACTAGTGCTAAGAGTAGTAGTGAACAAGGTAGGGTAGACTTCTTCCTGCACCAATCTGACCACGCCAGTGGAGTGGGCAAATGACAAGCACAAACACAAAACACACACAATAATCACAGAACATGACACCCTTTTTAAGAAAACAGTAAATGATGTAGTAAAGACAGGCACACGTGTATGGGAATGGGGTGCTTTAGAAGAGGCGATCAGGAGGAGCCCTCTCAAGAACACCCCATTTGCTAAGCCCGGCAAGGGAAAATTTTACCCATTTGATAAAGATCCTGCATCCCCAGATGTGCAGGCAGATCTAGCTAGCTGCCCAGCACTTCTGTCATGAACCCTGTGTCCTTACTGCGCAGTCCAGCCAGGCATGGGGGGGTGTTCCTGGTCCCAAAGATGCTTCACAGCACCTCTGTCAGCGAGAACGTGGAATTCTTTTGTGCGCTTGCTCACCTCTGTGTTCCTCCCTCTTCCTTCCTGTCCTGGCTATTGTACCCCCTCCTGTCTCCTGGCACTTTTTCCTTCCTTCCTCTTCACTGCTTCCTCCCTCTTCAGCCTATACCACCAATGTCCAAAGTGATGACCTCTTGCACAAAGATTGTAAGTTCCTAGTTCTGGAGAAAGACAATGTGCCCACCAAGAAAGACATGGAGCTGCTGATCATGACCAAGGACAGCGGGAAGGTCTTCACTGCCTCTCCTGCCAGCATCACTGCAAGTATGTCAGAGCCTACATGACTCCTCTGGCTGCAGGGGCAAGGCAAAGGCAAGGCAAACAGTGTAGGAGAATGAACGTCCTGTCAAGGTGGTGTGAGACCCTTTAGTCATGAACCCATAGGTATCCCATTCTAATGAGAAATACCTGTCCAAATAGTGCCCGAAGTTTCATCTTGAATGCAGATGAGCCAGAAAAACTCAGGCAAAGAGTTCCCAGAGGGTTTTTTTTGAAACAAGGTCCTGCTGTTTGTTCAGACTGGTCCTGAACTCACTGTGTAGCCCAGGCTAGGCTTGAACTCATGGCAATCCTCCTGCCTGAGCCTCCTCAGTGCTGAGGTTACAGGTGTGTTCCACCATGCCCCAGAGGGGTTTGTTTTGCTTGTTTGATTGATTGATTGGACAACAGCAAGTCTGAATGGGGGAGACTAACCTCATGGAAGTCTTCCATACCAGATTATCCTTGACTCCTAAGCTGTGAGGAGATGAGAAGCAGCTTGGCAGGGGTGGGGATACAGTGTACCAGATGGTCATGGGTTCTGTCACAGCTTCTTTTTCAGAAGACACCCTCAAAAAAGAAAAGCAGGCTGCCTACACCGCTGACACCTACCTAAAGGAGGAGGCTAACGGTAAGAGCAGACCTGGCTGTTGTTCACCTGGACTTCATCCAGGCACGTTTCTCTTTGTCTTCTGAGACCCTGCTGCTCAGAGTGCATCCCCCAGGCCAGTAGCAGTGGCAACATGCAGAGTCCAGCCCCCAGACCTGCTGAGTATGAAGCTGCATTTTATCGTGCTTACAAAGTGATTCATGTGCACATGTATTGAAACAAAAAACCTTCCTTACTATGGCTTTGGTGACATTTATTTCCTCTCCTCATTAGTCTTCCCATAATTTTCAAAACTAATAGAAAATACTTCATCAAGCATTTGTTGGCTTTATTTTTTATTCTTTCTACATATGTGGACTCTTTCTTGGATAGACACATTTTTTTACAAGGTCCTGCAGAATATCTCCAAATTACTGGTTTCCAGGAAGTCAGGAAAGGAAGGGAAAAGTCAAGTCATAGAACATTTTAAGGCAAATGCAAACAGGTCAAGTAACCATCCTGACAAGCCAAGACATTGGGACCTAATTCTAAGAGTTAAGATTAGTAATTCCTCACATTTTAGGGGAGGAGCTATGTCTGTAAATTCAAAAGACCCTCTTCAGGATTTGACAAAAACTATGGACAGATTTCTAGAAAATTCTGCATATGCTCCCAAATACTTAATATCAAAGACTCACAAACAGCTCTGCTAAAACTGTCCTTGCTAAATGATCCCACCTTCAATCTCAGGTTAGGAATCTGTGTTCAAGTTTCTTTTGTCAAGAGACTAGGATCAGTGCTGGGCCAGTAGCTCTGTGACAGAGCATATGCTTTGTCTGTGTGAAGCCCAGTTCAATCGCCAAAAGAAAAAGAAATTAGCACCAAAAGAGAAAGATACCAGTGTCATTTCCCATAAGCATGTTTATTGTTTGAAGGCAAATCTCACCCCTAATGTGGACTTCCAGAAAATGTATTGATAGTTAAAGATTTAAGGTTGTAAGAGAGTTAAAACGCTATGCTTTCTTCCACCATTAATTGCTAGCCAAGCAATGTCTTCATTGATGTAATTATTATATAATTTTTGCAAATGTCACACTCATGATGACTGAGTTGTTTGCTGCTTCTACAAAGTAACTAGGGGGCAAGTTTACCTCAAGTCAATGTAATGAGCAGCTTCACGGGCTCCTTCAGTTTACAAACTCAGATCCAAACCAATGTTTATCGTTTCAGGAGATGTGAAGTCTGTATCTGCCAAGGGCAAGTCCACCTCCACGGGTGAGAAGAGGGGATCCTACAAGGATGGGATCTGGGGATTGTTATGGTCTGTGGAAGAGCTGACGGCTCCGTACCTAGTGCCAATGCATACTTGAGCCACAGGTCTGGTTCCCTAAAGCCCAGAAGAGAGCGGGGTGGAGGACAGGAATGAGCGGCTTTAGGGACAGAGGTGCTAACAAAAGGCATTTAGACCAGGGAGTAGTGCTTCATAGGCCCTGCCACCCCTGACTGGTAGCCACCATAGACCCTAAGGTCTCCATCTCCCCCCAGACCAAGAGCAGCACAAGGCTGCACCTCCACGTGCCCAGGGTGACAGGGAACTGTGCCTGCTCTTGCCCTCATAATCCTCCCCTATCTTGGGACAGAAGGGCATTAAGTCTCACCACACTGCCTTACAGAACTACAAACTCATTCCTTTTAAAAACAAGTTTTGAGGTTTCCTGGGCACTCTTAAAGTCTGAGTGTGACTCTAGGCACACACGGACCACAAAGAATGAAAAGAATGAGCCGTGTGCAGACATATGTAGCAGTGGGATTGCTCCAGATCCAGGCCTAATCTGGCTCATGAGGCCGTAGCAGGTCAAAAAATTACTCATTATAACAATGGTTTTAAACCCCAATCTGTGGGTATATCCTGTGCTGATCACGAGCTTGCTCTCGTTTTACTCAATAATTATCTTACGAAGTAGATGATAAACTTTTAATGTCATTTTATGAAAAGGAAATAGAGAGGTTAAGTAACCTTTTCCAGGTCACACAGCTTGAGCCCAGGATTGTAAAACTTGTGCTTCTCACCATCCCTCACACCGTATTCGCATAGAGCTGCCCCGGAAGCTGGAAGCCCCCAGTCACCTAGACCCACAGGAGTCACCCAAAGCTGGGCATTTAGAGCGAAAAGGGCAGGAGCCACTTGTAATCATGTCCTTCTCTCTTTCTCTCACAGCAGCCCACGGTTATGACCACCGTGGTGGTGGCGGAGGCAGTGGGGGCGGCGGGGGTGGCCTGTGGGGGGCCACACCCACCTGGTGTCCCTGCGGCAACTGCTGCAGCTGGTGGAAGTGGCTGCTGGGCCTGCTGCTCACCTGGCTGCTGCTCCTAGGGCTGCTCTTTGGCCTGATCGCGCTGGGTAGGTACAGAAGCTGCAGGACAGACTGTGGGGTGGCGCCGCCATCCCGAGTCCCGTGCGCCTTCGCAGGCGGGCACTGGCCAGTGGGCCGCGTCAGGGACCCAGGGCCTGAGATCACGGGTGCACACATTGCATTCACCGATGAGGAAACAGCCCCAGAAACAGCTGGCCATGGCAGGGAGCTGGGACCGTAGGGCAGCTCTGACACCACCGTGGCAGTCTTCTGTGTGCCTAGGGCTGCCCTTAGAATCAGGACGTAGCTTTCCGCCACCCTTCTGCTTTTCACCTTCTCCAGCTACCTCTGTCTGGCTCTGTCGATTCTCACCCCACGTACCAAGGGAGGAAGAGCATGCTTTGCCACGTAGCTCATGACAAGACTGACACCCAGGCAGTTTCTGTAAGGCCGTAGTAGGATGATGAGGGGTTAACCCCGCTGGTGGCCTCAAGAGATTGTCTCCACATAAGTATTCCAACCAAACGAGCCCAGCAACGTGAGGGAGCCACTCAGGTTCAGGGCCCAAGACCACCTCTCCAAGAGGCACACCTGCACAGCACTGGGGCGGGGCGCTCGTCCACACAGCTATGTCTGTCTGTTACAGCTGAGGAGGTGAGGAAGCTGAAAGCCCGTGTGGACGAGCTGGAGAGGATCAGGGGCAACGTGGTGTACTCGGAGACGGTGGAAAGGAGAAGCAAGGAACGCCTCCAGGGAATGGCACCCAGCAAGGGAGTGGCCTTGAGCAAAGCTGGGTTGGATGGCCCCAGCCAGGAGGCACTCTGGCTGTTTGTGAGGAACAAGCTGATGACAGAACAGGAAAATGGTGAGATCCTGGTGGTCTCAGGCCCAGCTCTTCCTGAGCTGATTGCTACTTGGCGTCGTGGTGGCATATATGTTTGTGCTGGGGACACTACTTGTCTGCTCCTAGCCTCTCTCCTCCCATCCTCTCCATAGCCTTGAGGGACAGGTGGAACCAGGACTGGGATCCTTTTTTACTCCTTAAAAATCTGAGTTGTAGAGAAGAGAATTGCCTGAGATCACTGGACCAACCCTGGACAAGATCAGGCTCCTTGTGCTAGCCTCAGTTTCTGTCCGCCACTCACAGCTCCCTCACCTGTGGGTGAGAGAAACATCAAAGATGTGACACTCACTCAGGATTTGCTTTCTCTTGTAGGAAATCTCCGAGGAAGTCCTGGCCCTAAAGGTACTGTGGTGGATCCGCTGGTTTTTTGCTCTCCTTCCTGCAGAGGGAGGTGGTTTTCTGGGTAGGCTAGAAAACACATTCTCTTTTTTCCAAATGGAAGGATGAGAAACTGAATGACTTACAAGAAGGCTGAGAATGGCTTTAGAGTCACCAGATCTTAGCATGGGAAGGACACCTCACCATACCCAGCGAGAGACGCAGTGACAGAGGGACCCACGCTTTTGTCCCCTCACCTTTACATACACTCACATATTATATAGTAGCTGTGACATAACAGGGAGAGAAGGGCCCTTGGTTCCTGCCTATCTCACGCGCTTCGTGTCTTTCTGGTTTTAGGTGACATGGGAAGTCAAGGCCCAAAAGGTAAATATAACATTGACATTTTTATCTTAAATTTAGCTGGGATGGTGGTTTAAAGAACTCAGCAAGGCTCAGAAAATCAATTTGACAACTGATAGAACAGGCACATAGGGAGAAGAGGAGAAGGAGGAGATAATCCAATTCCAAAAACATCCACCCCGGGGGGAGGGGTGGAGGCAGAGCAGCTCACCTTCGTTGGTCTGACCAGGTATGGCCAACTCTAGTGCATGTAGGAATCGGCAGAAAAGTCTAGGCCTTACTGTCAGAATCTCTGAATCAGCAGGTTTGAACGGGGTCAGGAGTCTTCGATCTTAATCACTCTAGGTGACTGTGGCCAGGTGTGCACAGCCTATAATGAGAGCCACCAATCACAGTGACAGGGTCACTCTGTCTCCAGCGCACCTCACTTTCCTAGAGACCTCAGAATAGGAAATGGATCTTCTACTTAGTGGTCTTCATATTCACTTCATGCCCTGCACAATTCTCCTTCTGCTCCACCCCTCCCCCACTACACATGCTGGGTTGGTGCCCTGACTTGACTTCCCTTCCCCAAGACTCTAACCTGCATCCAATACCTCTCCTGACCCAGCTGGGGCAGAGACTTATGGTTCTAGAACTCTTGAACCTACAGTTGTCAGGTAAAAAATAATATTCCCAATTATATTTAAAGTGCAGTAAATAACACTTATTCACTATAGGTGTGTCCCGGATACGTTACAGGGTATCATTGCACTAAAAATGTATTTGTTGTTTGTCTTCTGCTTAAATGTAGCCCTATCAGCATGCCCCTAGTGGCTCCTTTAGGGGCTCAGGCCTGGGCTTCTGGTTGACATCTTCACCTTTGTTCCCACAGGAGACCGAGGCCTCCCTGGGACCCCAGGTCTGTTAACCCCACACTGACTTTCCATGCTGCTGGTATTTGGGCTGCTCAGTCTGAGCTGCCAGGCTCTGGGGGAACTACGAGCTGAGGTCTTTTTGTGTATCTACAGGTATCCCTGGGCTCTTGGGCCACCCTGGTCCAGAAGGACCAAAGGGACAAAAAGGCAGTGTGGGTAAGCCACTTTTGCCTTTCACCCGTTCCCTCCCTTGTTCATTCAGTAAGCTCTGACTCAGTAAAGCATGGGCCCTGCTTTAGGAGACAGCAGTGGCCACAACAGCACAGCGTGCCTGTTCTGGAGCTTCACCTGGGCAGGGGAGAATGCAAGCATGAGAATTAAGGGACATAGCAAGTGTAGCAAGTCAGAGGTAACGCATGAGGTGGAGAAGACAGAGCCTGGCAGGACATCGGAGTCCACGATGAGGGAGCTGAGATAGGGAGAGAGGGGAAGCCAAGCACGCGATCTGGGGAACCGTTCCAGGCAGAGGAGCAGCCAAGGCTGAAACCCCAAGCGCTGCTTCCAAGTTCAAGGAGCAGCACAGGGATCAGGATGGAATCTGAAGAAGCGGAAGGGGTCACCCAGGGGAGAGGGACTCATGGGGCCTGAGGTAAGGGTCAGGCTCTCCCTCCAAGTGAGCTGAGAAGCTGTTTTCAGGCTTGGGGCGGAGGTGGGACTCGATCCACTTACATTCCCAAGGAGTTGCTCTGGTTTCTGGGTTGAACTGACTGCAGGGCAAGAGGAAGAGCAAGGTAGGGATAACAACGAGGCCCCAGGCCAGCATTCTACCTGGAAGAAGCTGCCTGTAGAGCCCTCGGTTATGGTGCAGGGTCCTAACTGTGAGGTTGGCCATTCCTGTCTTTAGGAGATCCTGGGATTGAAGGACCCATGGGCCAGAGAGGGCGAGAAGGCCCGATGGGACCTCGTGGTGAGCCAGGTCCTCCTGGATTTGGAGAGAAAGGGGACAGAGGTAAGATGAAATACCTTCACCAGGAAGACTAGCTATGTTGGTCCTTCTTTTTCCTCTTTTTTTTTTTTTTTTTTTTTTTGTGGTGATGCTGGAGGTTGAACCCAGGCTTCGTGCATGCCAGGCAAGTGCTCTACCACTGAACTTCATCCCAGCCCTACGCTCTCTTCTTTCCATCTGTCTCCCTCCCTCCATCTCCTAGTTGAGCACTCGCCTTGAGTCAGGGTCTGTGTAGGCCCTATGGAGATGGTGGACTAATGATAGGGCATGGGCCAGACTTTCAGTCCAGACCTAAAAGTTGAAGACCAGCTGCAATTCTTGGAACCCAAAGAAAGTGATCTCAGTGATAAAACAACCTTCCCAGATCAGGGTGGTGAGTGAGGCGGGGG